>JAQFXW010003793.1:0-11584 GCA_034693945.1 Dendrobaena attemsi
GTTGCTATTTCACTGTGGTGAAAATGTGGTCCTATAAATTTCCCCCCAAAAATTATGTTATTCTTATACAGCAAATTTGCCATAAATCAGCATAGGCTTAATAGTTGTGTGCTCCAATGTGTCCATTGAAATGTATAAATAAAAGAAGGGCCTAAATTTGTTTTTATATTTTTTTAATTAAAACCAAATTTTTAGGCCTTTCTCATGTGCCAACAGAAAGATGTCCACGGCAGCTCACCAGAGGTCCACAGACCACAGGTTGAAAACCGTTGGTGTAAACCTATTCACGGGTCTATAATATATGATCAAGATATCTCTTCAACCTTCAAATGGACATCTAAAGAGCTGCTCTGAACCTGAGCTGCTCTGAGTCAATGTTACATCTGCAAGTTAGGTCACATTATCACTAAGGCCTTCCCCGCTTAGGAATGACACCCTCATAACGGCGTGGCTGTGTTTCCGCGCCATATAAATTGTCATTATTATTAACATGCCCGGTGCAGCTCACTATTTACCGTGGCCATCTAGCGAATGGATGATTGAGCCCAGACAGACAGAGAAACAGACAGTGGAAGGAGACAGAGAGAAAGTAGATACATAAATAGAGACAGACAGATAAATAGATAGACAGACAGGGCCAGAAAAAAAGATAGAGACAAAGACAGACAGAGACATACGCACGCAGGTTGTTCCGTCAACCCCGGTTCGAGCCTCGGTGCCCGCGGACATTCAGAGATTATAAATCTCGGACTAGCACGGTCCGTTCACGGGGACCTAAATGGTGTGATGTCCATTCAAACGGGCGAGCGGGGTGAAGGATATCACCCAATCAATGCATTTGCATTACACATGTAATGAAGAGGGTGGAGGACATAATTATACTGTCGCTATAGAAAAATCTATTTACATTACATTAGAGAGATATAGACTTAGAGACAGAGACTGAGAGAGACAAAGAGAAATAGAGACAATCTCAGACAGACATCGATTCAGAGAAAGAGCCACAGAACTCGGTAAACACTAGTAGAAAGTTTTAAAAAATGACAGAGAGAAACAAACTGCTGCAAAATTTCGTGCACGTCCAGGCAGCAATAAGTCTTAGAGATGGACAAACAGTTCCGCTAGGGAAGACAATTAAGGCAGCGAAAGTCTAAGAATCCTTACGCAGCGAAGCGTTTAATTAATTGTCGATGTCTCGTGGAGCGTGTCTGAGGCTCCACTTGAGTGAACTTGCAAGCGCAGCGTTATCCGTTTCTATCAGAGCCTCGATGAATACCTGGAGCGCATATGGACCCAACTGCATCAGCAACTCAATCAACTGAAGAACCTGAAGTAACAAGAGAGAACAAGTCCTTCATTGCCTGTTAAGACTTCGAAGGATGATCAACTGATATAAATGTATCGTCATCATTATTATCATCATTGTCATCAGCAGCAATTCATCATCATCACCATCTTAATTTCCTGACGCAAGCCATTTGCAAGCGATCAGTACGAATAAATTAACTCCGAATGTCTTCGGCCATTTGTAAACTGGATACAGTCCGTGACAATCAATCAAATTCAGAGAAAAGAAAATTCGATGAAATGACAGACAGCGTTAAGCCAGAGCCGTAGCTAGGGGGCAGAGGGTCATGTACCCCCTTATGGTTAAGCTCCGCCTTCGTCGAGTCCATTATTAAGGCTAATTAGAGTTAGGCCTAATTGATCACAGAGTCACCACTCACCGCAATATAAACTAGGCTACCTAACTAGTTATATTAAATAGGCATGTACTAAAAATAGAATAGGCTACTACCATAATACCAATAAAGACATGAAAACTTTGAATATTGTACTGTTACTAACTTTTAACTTGACCCAGCGCTGAGGACGAGGCCTGATCTTCCGGACATTTTAACGCACTGTTATCTTAATTTCTAAGCCTTGGGGAATGAAGTACCTCAGGGCAAAAAAATATATATATATATATATAAAAGTTATGAAAAATATTACTAAATATTATTACATAATGGTAATTTTAATAATTAATCTAACGCCTAATGATAAATGTCTGGAACAGTACCCATTCCTTATAAATCTTCGTGGGAAAAGTAGTAAAGTATTTAATAGTTCAACATAATTTTATAGTAAACAACAGTAGAAGGCGTAAAAAGAAGCAAAACAGATTGCTCTCTTAAACACCCACTTTTTGATTCCTCAAGCACTATGAATCTGTAGGTCTCACCAAAAGCAATGGCTAAAACTTTCAGACACATCTTGGTCTTAACTCAACAATGCTTACAGGTGGCATTAGGGCAACTTGCTTTCTCCTGGAACGTTCCTCAACTCAATCATCATCCACTTATACAAATCGTTGGATTTTCGTGATTCTTTGACGGAACCTGAACCTAATGGAGACGCGGTTATCTCCAAGTCAATAGACGAATTTAACCACGAACGTTAATTATAGTGAAATAGTATGTGTATATGTGAACGTATATTGTGTGTTCGAACAAAAACATGTTATTTCATAGTCATTCAGTGTCATTAAGGAGTGAGTTCGCTCGCACCAATTATCGGAAATTTTCTATCAAATGTAAAGGTATATTTAATTAATTGTCTGAGGGACAGGGTATACCGATCTGGACAACACACTCGGACAGTCAGTACATGTCCTTGTAAAGAAGCCTGGAGATGAAGTTTAGGTCGTCCTTCGGAAGTAGCCCAAACCCATGGGTCCGCTGGCGAATGTAGTACTTGCTTTGGCGGATTTCGGAAAGGTACCTTCTGAGGACATGGAAAGGGTTTGTTCTCCGACGCGCGTAAGCCGTGCCATAATTTAAACTCTGTATACGCTTTTCGGCGCTCGCCGCTGGTCTAATGGATCACAGCCAGTGTTGAATCGACTAACGCGTCCAGACATACATAATTTATGACGATATCTCGTTGCTAACAGTCAAAGTGTTAATCGAATCGTTCCTAGTGACCTCAGTGGCATTTAACGGTTGAGAAGTTTCATATATGTGGGGCGCGGTAGTGCAGTGGTGAAGGTTCGAATCCCACCCGCCGCATAAGGACCTTTAGCAAGTCCTTCACTCATAATAATTGCTCAAGCGCTTCGGCGTGTAAAACTCCGACATACATGCGGGCTGTATTCGGGACCGTCTCTGAGTAAAAGTAGTCTGTAAGAGGCGGTATAGAAATACGCAAATACAAAAAACGGTGGTCATCCTAATGACCTCATGCGGCTGCAGACCGTGTGAACGCAGGACCCGAAGGGCATACACGGCTGACGCACAAGAGGACAGGGTCGCATTTATTTATATGCAATGACATTCCTAAATCGGAGCTGATAATGACTCCCACAACCCTCATGGAGTCTACACGAGCTGCCTCTGTATTACTTGTGGAGGATAGGGTGCGTGGAGCCCGGTTGCGATGTTTTGGGTTAAATGCATAAAGTAGAATCATAACCCCAGAATAAGTCGGATAACGTGCAGGAGCAAATTGGTTAGAAACAATAAACGTTTCGACAGTGTTACGAACATGTATAATAGGTTCAAACCTTTTAAAAGGTGTCTTTCCAAGCAAAGCTTCAACAACTTTCTGACGTTAAACTTAAGTTAAACTTAAGTTAAACTTTAATGCGTTTAGCAATTGGTCTAATAAAGAATAATTATACTTATTTGCTTAATTATTAAACATATCACACAGACACGTTCAATCGTTATTATTAACGCTATAGTTGACTACATACGCAATTGCTGCATCTGGGATAGAAGGTAGCCACACGATCTTAATAATTATGTAGCTATTTGGTAGGAGAGGACGCATCCAAGACAATAGATTAGTTTATAAAGGTCAATGTGATCTGTGATGATAGAATCGTCAGGGTGAGTGGCCGCCTTGCTTACAAATGGTCGCGGGTTCGATTCAGATCCAAGTTACATGTAGATACCTTTAATTGGTCACGGTGATTCAGTATGTAAAATCAGCAACACCTTCGGACTATTATTTTAACAGTGATATTATAGTACATAACTTTGTCATGACTTTGTCATTCTTCACACATTATTCCAATCCAATTATAACGACATCTTTAAACTATGTAAAGGTGTTGCATCAGAAACCTTAGATCAAATCGATCTTGATCTAAATCTGCTTTCTATGGATTCATAATTACCAGTAGAATATTTTACATTTTATAAGAATTCTTGTTACTTCACAGTAATAACCTTGTCAATTTCTATTAGGACTATTCTTCTTACACTGTTTCGTGTATCTTGATCTAAGTCCTATCAGCAGATGACGCGAATATCGTTAAAAGCCAAGAAAGTGTATGAGATGCTAATCAACATAAAATATATAATTCGCCTAATGGTCGATCGATCGACCGGCAATAACGCTCGTTTTCAAGAACGACCACATTACACTTCATTGGGCGAGCTTCAATAACGCTCCCTGTTCTAGATCACGTATTAGCGAGCGCCAATGTTGTTACATCATTGGACGAGCGTAATAGGTCGCGCTATCATTCGCATTAAAATAGTCATTAATCATTTTACGGGTTACAGCTAGTATCTTTTAATTTGTATGATTATATTGGTCGCTTCAAAGCGTTCTTGCAACAGTGATTTCTACTAGCCAAGTGTGATGATATTAAATGCTAAGTTTTAGCGTTCAGGTCAAAGATTCCGGTAGGATATAAATATTAGAGCTCTCAGTTGAACACCTCCAATACGCATTCCATTGAAATTATAATAAACCTGTCCAATATCAAACTGTATTCAACAGAGAGATCTGTAGCGCTAGGCAGTCGAGAATATCTAACTCAATAGTGACTCAATCACTATACAGCTGAAACACGCTTGACTAACTTTTTGCACCGACGGCAACGGCCATTTTTGTCATAAGCTGTCGTTAAACTTAGGAAAACATTGGGTTGGTCCATCGAGTTCAATGTATTTATTAGAGAGAGTATGGCCTATCTACGATGAAGCGATCAAATTCAAACGGCCTTCACCCGGATGCCAGCTTTAAGACCACGTACCACGCTTTGTCCAATCAGCTCTTTAGTAGGCCTATTCTTATTTAAATAGCCACGTCATCAGGCCACTGCGCTTGACTAATACAAAAATGATTTCTCATTAATAACAGCCAATCAGCAAAACTAATTTAAATAAATATATCGCGAACTACTAAATCTATGGAATCTATAATTAAATGTGCGGGCATACGGTCTCTTCAAAAACGACGGCAGAGTAGATAGGCCATACTCTCTCTAGATTATTATAATAATAATCTCCTTGGTACAAACCCTCGCAAATTCAACCTACATGCAAAGACGAGGTTAACGTTTACTATTATACAGCTCTGTGCAGATGCGTGAAAGGTGTGTAAATGTTAAGTAATAGCGCAGATGAAGTTGACATTAATATAAGTCGCTTAAACCCCTTTTATTCCATAAATAAATTTAATAACGAAATAAATAATACTTGTGGCACACACCTAGTGTAACCGTAGATTAGACACCTCGTAAATGGCTTACAAATTGCCATAATAAGTTTGAATATTCATTTTGAATAATCAACATATTCAAAGATTCATTTTGAATATTCATTTTGAATATTCAGTTTGAATATTCATTTTAGCATCGTGTAAAGAACCGAGCAATACACTTCAAAGGTCTTCGCTGCCACGAAATCCTGATTAGCCAGGAGTAAACTACAGACAGATATTCATAGCTCATCTTAAAATTTCTTATAACTCAGAGGCGTAGCAATTACAGAAATGATGTTGGGTCAGAGTTTGGCAGGCCTAGGCACCTTCCTATGTTTCCCGATGCGACCTAGCCGTCACCTCTGAAAAGTATTTGGCTTGAGCTATATTTCCAAGAAAATCGTTCATTTGATAATGTGCTTCTATCCGATGTCAACAGGTGAACCATAAGTACATGTATGATACTGTTCAATTTAGAGTAAGCTCTCGACAGTGACTACATTGGGAGCGCGTCGGCCGTGTGTGTTTGCACGGTACCGAGTACGAGCCCGATGCCTGCCGACAGTCAGAGATTTAACATCTCGGGGTAGCATATGGGGCGTGTCTGGAGAAATGGGATAGTCGATGCCTTGAGTCCGAATGGTCGTGAGGTCGATTCAGACCCGAGCCACCACGTGGGGACCTTGAGCAAATCCTTCACCTACAGATGCTCGTGGCGCTTCGGCGTGAAAACTCCGACACTCCTGGTTGTAGTCGGGACCGCCTCTGAGTAGTAGTGGGCTTGATGGGGTGGTATAGAAATGCGTAAATAAATAACTAATAATAAATGTGTACATGCATGTGGGTTTGTGTGTCTGTGTGTATGTGGGTGTGTATACATGTATCTGTGCGTAAAAAGTATTAGATTAAATAATCGGCAATAAAATAAAAATAATGAAATTTTAGAAACTATATGAAGGCCTTAATTTTTCCAAGTAGAAGAAACTCAACAAGGAGTATATAATTCCAAGCACCACAATCATGATTATTTCAAATCAGGCTACATGCACATGTGGATGTATTAAGTGAAGAAAATAAATCACGGGTACGAGGATTATTGGAACCCGTACGTTTTATGTTCCATGTAGCTGAAGCAGAGGGAGCAGAATTTAGGCTGACATGAGAAAGATCTTTTACAATTGTACAAAGGATTCATCATTTTCACAAAATGGTGAATTTTGTAAACACATACACTGTGTACCAATAAAAAGGAACCACTTTTGTTAAAATACAAAATAATTAGTAAACACTGACCGATTTTCGAAATTCCAATGCAATCTTATTTCTGACCCAATTACCTATCAGTGGTTAAAATATTAAAGTTTTTTTCTTTTTCTTTTTTCTAGGACCTGTTCGCGGACCACCTAGCACATGGCCGCGGACCACGTGTTGTCCTTGGTCCACAGGTTGAGAACCGCTGAGTTAGACCATCTTGTGCCGCGTGATATGGGAGACTTTAATCAAGTCATCGTACGATAACCACGAAACATCGTATCACAAAATCTTTAAAATAATCTATTATTATAACCACAGTCTACCACTATTTAACGGTGTCTAAAGTGGTTCATCAGAATATAGCTAAACTGATTATTTCGCATATTTCAACTACTACCTGGTCTCAATATCAAGGTCATGAACTTTAGGTAACTTTCGTAATCGTAATCGCAATCTCGGAACTTCTAGAGCGCTCAGGGAGGCCAAGCGCAAAGCACCAGCCAATTATCGAGCGATGCGTCGAATCATAAGGGTTGTCCAGAGGCAAGTTTGAGGTGGTCGGGGGTCGGGTTTCCAGGAGTTCAGAGGACAGCAGAAAGAACAGCCAAATTGATCTGAACCAACTGTTAGTTATCATGTGCCTAATAAATAATATCATTTACCCAAATCACGTGACATGCTATTGCCGTAACAATTGGCTGTTGTCGGTTACAGTTTTGCGACGCTGTTGACTAGGCTGGGACTGGCACTTCAGTAGCGCAAGCTTTCGCCGAGTAATTGGAAATGTGATTTTATATAGCTTGGTTAAACACCGTTTTAAAGGTT
Organism: Dendrobaena attemsi; assembly: GCA_034693945.1. Lineage (NCBI taxonomy): Eukaryota > Metazoa > Annelida > Clitellata > Crassiclitellata > Lumbricidae > Dendrobaena > Dendrobaena attemsi. Next base: position 7,561 of record JAQFXW010003793.1, read on the forward strand.
TAATAGTGAGTTTTCAAAATTAACGGAGGAACACAGATTGAATTTTCAGAGAAGTTTTTAATCTTATAGTTTATATTGACCACTATTTAAAGGTGTCACACGCAGTGCGGTTTGATCAAACTTATATTTTACCAATCTTCTGTTTTGTTGGTATTCTGATTAATTTCGGTTATGTAACATTCAGTTTCTACAATACTATTAGTATTTATAACTGTTTCATCGAATAACCCACACGAGAATACGATTCCAGTTACTTTAGAGTGGTTCGTTTCTTTGCAGCTTCTGAATTATCTTCAGCAGTCTGATCTAAATGAGGCGCCTCGACAAATGAACCCCGGTTAAGCATTTGTTCTGTAGATGGGAACGTCTATAAAAAGTGGGACGCGGTAGTGTAGTGATGAAGGTCGCCGCTTTGCAATCGAAGGTTGTGGATTCGAATCCCATCCGCCGCACAAGGACCATTAGCAAGTCCTTCACTCACAATTGATCAAGCGCTTCGGCATGTAAAGCTCCGACACGCCTCCGGGCTGTAGTAGGGACCGCCTCTGAGTAGTAGTGGTCTGTAAGAGGCGGTACAGAAATACACAAATGCAATACAATACAATACAGTAGGGAAACTTGTTCATTCTTCAGCGTCTTTCAATCACCATTCAGAGATACAACTCGGTGGCATTTCGCTGTTCGCTCGTCTCGAGGTTTCCATACGAACTGAAACTTGAATCATTGTTAAAGTATGTAACATATTCGTTTATAATAAATATAATTATCATCATCATCATCATCATTAACCGTGGGCACAATGCCCGTAGATGTCCGTGTCACACTCGGTTGAGCTTATCTCGCGTGATCCAGTCTCCGCAGGTCCCAGGTCTGCTCCATCTGTTGAAGCAGCTGGGTTGTCATCTTGTGTAACTGGAAGAATATTGGGAGAAAGGCATTGAGGACAACTTGGGACGATGCCCGTATGTGTCCCTTGCCCTCTCCATCGTCTCCGTCCAGCCGTCTGTCCTGACCAGCCTGGGCACAGCTTCACACCATGACATCTTATCCAGAGTATGCTGGCAGCTATATCTAGTCACATCTTATAAGGTAAGCGTCTGGTTCTTATCCAAGCTGCAGACACAATGGGTGTGGCAGTGTCAAACAGTGGAAAATTCCAATACTCTGTCTTGTAAGATAATTTATCTTACAATAGCAGCTGGGACACGTCAAAAGTCTATGGCGGATAGTGTCAGTGCTGTCTTTAAACAGAAAAGATAATATACTGTACGCGAATAGCATACGCCTATATATATATATAATATATATATATATATCCTATGCTGAACGTCGTCTCTGGAATGATCTACCTCCTGAATTTCGCTAATTCTTTATTACCCTCTCATCATCTCACTCACTTATCTTGAATCAGCTCCTCATCTATCACTCCCAAAACTTTCCATTCAAACTTGAAGTTTCACCTCTCCAAGCAGTCATACACTGCATGATTCAGCTGATTCTTTCCTTCTATCCCGCTAACCTTCATAACGACACCCGCCTTAACAGCTGCTCTTGGCTGGGAGACCATTGAAGGTTGACTTGTAATCTGGTTGTTCTAATAATTTTCCACCATTGCACGTATTATTTCAGTGTGGGTTCCCCCACAGAAAATGGTCTGAAGCACTTAGTCTTAATAATATAGGTTTGAGCTTTCCAGGATACTTTCAATGCACTATTGATATTTTAATGTTTATTTATTCGGAGATTTCGATAACACCCCTACGAGTCCAGCTATTTCCCATAGGAGCTCCCATGCACCTACAGCGCTGATACCTAGTCGGAGTTAACACGCCGAAACTCCTAATTTAGTACACGCCATACGGAACTCCATATCTTACATCCTTTGTACCAGTGTGTCCTATCCATTATACTAAGCTCCTTCCTCCAGAATAATTGTGATTTATGGATTTACACAAGGTTCTTACAGGTGGATTGAGATGGATTACCGATGTAGCTAACTAGGCCAGACCCTACGCTCACAACCTCCACCGAACTATATACAATTCATTTTACTACTGTTTCGTTGTAATAGACCTATACACCTTATGTAATTGTTTGACAGCCAGCGAAAATGGAAGACACCTAATCTAGGAAAGACTGGCATCCAGGCCATCCTCTCATTATAGAAACCACTTTGTGTTGCACTAAAGTATGGATGTGATCTTTATTATTGGCCTATCTATTGAGAATAGGGGAATAACTGAGTATCTGCAGTTCAAGAGTGCATTATAACGTGTTAATCGTTATTTTCAGGTCACAATCCTATTCACACGAAACAACAATCTTCTGGGCTTCAAGCATCAAGTGAATGAAGGCCCACGGTTCTATGGCAGAGTCCTTGTGGTAGGCTTACTGGTGGTGGCATGGGTGATCATGATGGTAGAATTGAATATTGCAATGTATATCATTAGGCTTACAATTATTGCATTGCAGTGCATCAAATGCAATTGGATTATTTATTTATTTTGAACATTTCTATAGCGCCTCTTCAAGTCCAATAATACTCAGAGACGAATAAGTCGGAATTAATACTCGGAAGCGCCCGATTCTAGCTAGTGAAAGGTGAGCAGAAGTAAGGACTCTTTTATCGTAGATCTTATATTCTTTGCACCAGTGTTTTATTCGTTATACATGCGTTAAGCCAACCTCCACATGGCTAAACTTACAAACGTCTCCAAGTGGGCGCGAGAAAACAACATACTTGCATCTAAACCCGGCAAAACACGAGAGATGATGAGCTTAAAGAAGGGCTTAAGGCCCCCCTGATGGCTGTGGTGCAACACGGGTTACGTCGCTCAAGGTTCTGGGGGTGACCATTTCTGACGATCTGTCAGTGACAGAGCACGTTGATGATCTGCTCTCGACGTGCTCATCCTCGTATTATGCCCTTTGAGTCTTCAGAGCTCATGGGCTGCCACCACAAGCGCTGCAGGACGTGACTCGAGCGTCGAGCGACTACGCTTTCCAAGCTGATGTACGGCGATTGTATGCACCCCGCCTGGTGCGGATTCAAGTCGACCCAAGACCGTGTTCGACTCGAACGCTTTGTTGAGATAACTAAGCGACAGAACTTTCTCCCAACTGACGCTCCTACGGTGGAAGCGATGGCAGCCGCTGCTAACGACGCACTCTTCAAATCGATAATTTCGGACGAAAACCATGTTTTGAGAGGACTGTTCCCGGCATCATACAATAAGGAATCATACTATAATCTCAGACCCGGTCCTCACTCTTTTAAATTACCTGTTAAGGATAACAGAAACTTCATAAATAGGCTAGGCTACCGGTACTGTATAAAAATATTTTTTAACGTTCAACATCTATGCAATGACTGATTCTTCCGCTTCTGCTCCCAGAATTTGCTATGATAGGTCTGCCAGAAACTATAAAATTATGTTTCCCCCCATTTATATGTAAGCTCACTGCGGTTTGTCATTTTGTGATATTAAACGAAAATACAATACAATACAATAAACCATTACATCACCTCCCCCCCCCGATTCCATCTCTAGTTTCAATACCTGTCTATCTGTTTGACTTTCATTTACCGGTATTTATTTTTCCCCAATAATCGTGACCAATAGTTTCAAATTATAATATTAATTTGCCTGTTGCTATAATAATTCGTTAACACGCAATAGTCTGTGTCATGCTGCTTCTTGATTGGTTCAACAATAAACGAATATTTGCACTACACGCACACAATTCCATGAACTCATATAGTAACACTTTTACACTAGACTTTCCATAAAGTTGGCTAAACTAGACGTTTTGCCTGGAAATACCGTGACATCAGTGGCGGATCCAGAGGGGGCCCGGCCCCCCCTTAGCCATAACCCTAACCCTAATTCATTCCGTAACCATAACCCTAATTTCAGCTCTAACCCATTTAAAATTAATAATAAATAAAAATGAGATCCTCAATAATGAAACAACTTAAGCAAGTAGCCTATTTTCTATTATATCTAATTGTTTGTTAGACTGC
>JAQFXW010003794.1:0-11583 GCA_034693945.1 Dendrobaena attemsi
CTTGATGTAGACTACATGTAGGCCTATACATGTATTGACGCAAATAGTCATGTAAAAGTCAAGGATTATTGGGGGGGGGGGCTATTGGGGGGCTAGATTATGCTATTGGGGGTGCTAAAGCCCCCTCGAGCCCCTCTAGAACCGCCACTGCTGTCAACGTAGACCTACGACGTGTATGTGACTGAAGGATGACTGCATTGTTTTGTTTGAACAATTGAATTATTGAACTATTTTTTCTAGCGGAATTCAATTAGGCCTAAATTGTCTGAAGGCTGCTAACAATTTCATACCATAGCAGTTGTGACGAATCCAACAGACAGTTCTTCGTATTTAGACAAGAACTTTTAAAACTTGACAGTTATTTTTAAAATGTCAAACGGTGTTTCAATTATATTATCAAACAATTAAAGTTTTCGCTTTCAATATTTATTCTGTCCATCCGTCAAAATTATCTTTATAAATAGTTTAGTGCCTAAAATGAGGCTAGTTATTTACATTAGCCTATATTGCTTTTAATTTCCTTGAATTCTCGTGTTTTGTAGCATTTTTAGTTTGCAGTATTAAAGTAGGCCTACCTATTGTGTGATCATATTATTGCAATGTGAATACCAGTTTCTCTCAAGTTTTATTGATATCTAGGCTAATATGTTAGTTTTCCTTAAATTGACACAAAACATACGACGCTGCATTGAAGACGATTAAAAGGTATATGCTCATAATTTAAGTCTTTTACACAAAATAATTGTTTTTAGTACTTTGGTTCTTGCGCTTTAGCATGTTATACTCCGACTTGTTCATCGAATAAAATTGTTGTATACAGCTTGAGACAGGTTGTTCAAAACGTTCGATCAAACTAAACAACATGAAGAATGTCTTGGTGAATACTTCCAGAGTAGTTTTGACCGGTGCTGGCGATCTTGTCCAGAATCGCACAAATCGAATAAGACTAATGCGCTGAGGATAAGAACTCTTTCCAGATGAATGTCTTTTCACTCGGATACTCTAACATTGGCGCGAAAATGCTTTCACGTTTCGGTCAAACATTTATTATGTCGACGTCAGCGGATGTAGACGTAGGTCTGTACGGACTATAGGTCCTACGTCATTGTCTGTCAGCGTGTGCATGGGACGGTGTACACTGCCTCAGTCTGCCTGCCAATCTATGGGGCAGTTGGACTATTATGCATTGTCTGGCAATCTATGAGGCAGTTGGACTATTATGCATTGTCTGGCAATCTATGAGGCAGTTGGACTATTATGCATTGTCTCACTGTCTATGGGGAAGTGGGACTATACACTGTCTGTATAGGCCTACATTGCCTGACTGTCTATGGAATTATACGCTGTCTGATAACTGTATTTAGTTATTAGCCTATATTTCTAATATACTACACAGAAATGGTCTCAAATTGGCGAATACAGTACGTAGACTACGACGATAACACGCCGAAGCGCCTTGAGCAATTGTGAGTGAAGGACTTGCTCAAGATCCCCACTAGTCCACGAACATTAGATTAAATAATGAAGGCAAAGGGAAAATGTTATAAAGCTGATTATTCAAAATAGTTCAGGAATATCATCACAAATATCCTACCATAGTAAAACCCCAATAATTATAATCCGCCTGGATCTTAACCCACAAAAGTAGTTAGTATAGTGGTGCCTTTGTATCACCCCGGTAGAATATAGTGGTACTTCTGTATCAACGATATTCTATAGGCACCTTCTGTATCACCCCATCGAAACCAAGGCCCGTTCTGTATCATCTATATAGTATAGGCCCATTCTATATCAGTCACGTGGTCGCTGACGTCATCCAACCCTAAAGCACTGCTTATTCTGTATCAGCTTACTCTACAGGGCTTTCTGGCGCAGACCCTCCTCTCCCTCCCTTCTCCTCTCTCCTCTCCCTCCACCCTCCCCTCTCACCCTCCCTCTCCAACCCACTTCTATAGGCTATAGACGCCGTAACCTAGCAACGAATGTTAACCACCGCTACGGAAGGGGTGGAGGAATTTGAGACAGGGAGGGATTTCGGGAAGGGCGAAGGAAGGGAGAGAAGGCCTAACTAATTTAGGCAGATTGTATAGAAGTGTGATCGTCTTGAAGAAGAGTTTTAAATATTGCAATGCTTTAAATTTTATCAGAAACACTTGTTTACTATCTAAGAGCTTTATTGAATCAATAAGTTTTACAAACATTATTATGAACCAAATAATCATTTAAACCAGTGTCAAAAGTTAATCGATTAGTAATGGCATCAATGTTATGCCCCTAGCTCTGTTTAAACTGTAAAATATGCAATGGTGACCGCAAAAACGACTAATAACGCTTTGAAATTGTCTGTCGACAAAATTCCCATGCGGGTAATGATTGTGTAGAAATGTTCTAAAGGGTTCCTCGGGTGGACTGCCAGAGGAATCGAAATACTCTCCGTAGGACATGTTTTCAATGTACAATGCTATCCAATGCTCGCCAGGTTTGTAACGTGGATTGGTATTATATACGAGTATTGCAGGTTTTCTTCTGTCGAAAGTCGTAGGTAAACGGTCGCTCGGAAACACGCCCAGAAATAGAGGACGTCGCCCATAATTTGTGAATGGACTCCAAAATAAAATAACGATGCGTCCATGAACTCCAAAATAAATTACCGCGGCGTCCAAATACCGTGTGTACGTCACATAATGTTGCATTAAAAAAGGTCAAAAAAATTCCCGCTCGCGCGCGAATGTCCTCTTTAAGCTTCTTAACCAAACCCTAACTTCAATGCTTATCCCAATTTAACCGTAACGTATTTTTAGCAAGGAAATAAGAAACTGTGTGATTGATGACAATAAATTCATCAGATTTTTCGGAAGATGAGTTGCGAAATTTTTGGGCCCCCCTTACTGAATTTCTAGATCCGCCGCTGAGAAGCAAGAAGAAGAGATGAAGGCTTCTCTCTCTCTACTACTATATAGGTCTACTCGTCATTAAAATGCGCTAGACTCATTACAATTACCAATCAATCATTTATTGTCATCCAGCATTAAAGGTTTACAAGGTCGCATACACTTACAGTGAAGTACAGATCTTAACTGCTGGAGTAACAAGGATATACCCTTAAGGGCTATAATAGCAATCCTGATAAAATACTGACGCCCATGGTGAACATATCAATAGGTAACTACATGTATACACATACAGTAATGGCTATACTACTTTGAGGTTGGTGTCTATTTCAAGTTTGTTTTTAACGTTAATTTTTACACTTAGCTATAGTTCCTTAACTAATAGCTGAACTAAATAATCAACCTTAAGTGGACCCCAACTTAGGATTAGGTCTACTAATGATATAGAAATTAGCTGTTCGTTGATGATGAGTAGTGTATCTTAACAAATTTCGTTGTTTGTTCGTTTGTCTGTTGCCCAGCTGATTATAGTCTTCACGTAGTCAAGAGAGGCTGCACTTTAAAACAAAGTGACGATGGAACTTGTCCAGAACAAAAACTAGATGACGATATGTATAAAATCTGCGGAAAAACATGTGGCGACTCCGAATGTAACACATGGCCAACACCAGAATGCTTCTGAACAGAACAAATTGCGCCCTTGTCGATCCAGAATGAACTCTAACCAAAAAACATCTTCCATGCATAAGTCTCTATATCATTTAGCCTACTTAGACGTATAAGGCGTCATATTTGACGCTTGAGTTCAAGTTGAACCGTACGTTGACATATCCAACTTATACTAATTATATATATTCTGAATTAAGCAAAGCTGCGTTATGAATCTTTTCCCAGATACCTACTTAATATTGGCTGTGGATTTATTAAGCGACATTTTCCCCCTTATCTAACGACGGAGCGTCGTGCGACAGCTTTAAGTAATAATTATTGTCCAGTGTCCACACTGCAATCCAGTGGCTTATTGTGCCAAAATGATGCCCGGGCCATCAGTTTATAGTCTCCCTGGCAGGGCCAAAATGTCGCCCTTTATAAATAGCCACTCAATTTCTTAAAAGCTTCTCCCATGGTTGCAATAAACCCGAGCAAATTTTCGTTTCCGACGGCAAAGGCCATTGAAGTCATACACCGTTGTTAAACAAACCTTCCCTATAAGCTGTTTTCTGTGAGATGTTGCAACCTACGTGGTCATCTTATACAAGTTCAATCCAGGCCTATAAATTCTATAGTCTCTCTGAATTTATCAATTTTCACTTCATTCCAAATAATTAGTGTTAGCTATAAGTTACATCTACATCTTTCATGGGATGGGGTTAGTAGATTTCGGCCTAAATGCATGAGGACATAATTATTATCATTACATCCATTCTATAACGGTCTTTGAGAGTTTCGTTTGTTTAAAAAAATTCCCGTAGACCCTACTCAAGGATAATAAACGTAAATGGCATTATGATTGAAGCCCACGACGTACGAAGAATAGCCTAGGCCTATTATAAATATGGCCTCTAACTCACATTACCAATTTTACACTGAATCAGAGGTGGGGAAAAACCACGTCCTTTGGGAAATGAAAAGCTGTTTTTTGGCTTTTGTTTTTTTGTATTTTTGTTTTTTTAATACTTTCAGATTTCGGGTGACGTGAAAATTAACTCCAATTCAGATTTTAATTATCATTTAATAGTCCTACAGTCGGGATTTCTGACTGATAGGCCTAAACACAAATAATTGACTACAGTTGATTTTACTGCAATTAAAGTTCTAATTCTAGGTTTTAAGTAATTGAATTAATGTTTATAAACAACTTTTATAAAAACAAATATTTTTATAGAGAAAAAAAAATTCTTTGCTTTTTAAGTTTTTCATTTTTTTAGAAGAACCTAACAACCAAGCAGTGAACACTGAGAAAAAGCAAAATCTCCACCCCTGCACAGAATACCAAAATAGATCCGAACGAATGCCATTCGACCGTCGACGGTCGTGCATGCAGACACAGTAATGTAGCGTAGGCCTAGATATGTTGCCAATGGCATGTAGTTGTAGATCTGAAAAGTGATAGGCCCTAAATGCGCATTTTAGGAAAATCCCCGAAGCGCTAACTGTTCCTATTCTTGTGATGTTAAATGACGCGGAACCTTTTCTGGCTGCAGTGATGCTTTAGGACATAATATTATGTCACCCGTCGGTCAATTCATTATGTAAATGAGAAGTAGCCTATAGGAGGGTCGTCGAGGATTCAAGGTAATAAGGCAGTAGTAATGGGGCGCGGTAGTGTAGTGGTGAAGGTCGCCGCCTTGCAACCGAAAGGTATCAGGTTCGAATGAATCCCACCCGCCGCGTAAGGACCTTGAGCAAGTTCTTCACTCACAATTGCTCTTTGCGCTTCGGCGTGTAAACTCCGACACATCTCCGGGATGTAGTCGGGACCGCCTCTGACTAGTAGGAGACTTGAAGGGGCGGTACAGAAATGTGTGAATAAATAAATAAATAAATAAATAAATAGTAGAGAATGTATGCATCTACAGTCAATTGCATTAATCGTTAGAGGAGGCGGCTGTTACAATAACCGTCCACTGGTGATTGCCCGACACAGACAGACAAAATGGTTGGCCTAACTTCTAAGTTTAAACGAGGACAGAGTACAGTGGCGGCGGATCCAGGACTTCTTGCACGGGAGGTCAAGAGTCAATTCTATGGGGCGCCACATTCTAGCTAGGACGAAACTGGTAATTAACTCTAACTTTTAGTGGGAACTTGAAATGATGTCATGATGTATGGTACGGTAGTTTAATACTAAAAAAATATCCTATACCAAATTTGTTAAAGTGACGAAATTCTTTGGAATAATAAACCTGATACCGCTCTCCTTTTGAATTGGATTCCTCTCCAGTCTGCTTTCCCTCCGAGCTCCGGCGTTCGAAGACAATAATGTTTAGCAGACTTTCTCCATCTGATTGGATCGGAAACGTCATCATCGAGTTTGCTTATTTTATGAAGACGATCGATAAAATGTCATGTACGTCGGATGTTCACAGCAGACCCCTCTGGCAGAAGCATGAATACGGAAATTCATCGACGTCCAGGGGCTTCTATCCCTATACCAAGCGGTGGAAAACAGAGGGGGCACATTTGATAATGTATAAATTTCAGAAATAGGGGGGAAGACGGGTCAGATGGAAAGTCATAAGTTTTTGCGCCCGGTTGCTTGGGGGGATAGAAGCCCCTGTCGACGTCTGTGTGATTTTATGGCATATATTATGTACTAGGCTTACATAGGGCCTACTTACAGGCCTATAGGCCCTATAGGGTCCTGCTATATATGTATAGTGATGAATGATTGAATGAATTACCATTTTTAGAGGGGTTTTGGCCCTTTTAGGACTCTCCCTTTGCTCCTTTGCTTTTTCTTCATGCGAGTCATTTGTGAAATTCTTGCACTGCATTAGTTCAATAAAAAAAAGTGTGGTTATGGTGGCTTCTTATGAATGACTAAATCATAGGCCTACTTGCGATAGGAATCGTGATCGCTTATTACTCACAGTTGTTTCCTGTCAGTTTCAAAATTGAAAACAACCCATCAATGATGTAAGAAAACAACAGATACAGATATTGGCCATCTGGCGCTACACTGAATTTGAAGTTCTGATGTGGGTGGGGGTGAATTTGCCCTCGTGATAGAGTGAGGAATAGTTCAATAGTGAGATTAGCCAAATACACGAAACTTATCTAAGCAGAGTTTTAAATAAAATAAGAGATGCGTCTATGGCCACTATTTTGTAAACTCGTAGGTTTTTTGGAAGGAAACAAATTTGTTTAATTTCTCACAAGTCGATTATTCTCTAACGACTAATCTTAAGAGATAATCTGCTACAAATGTCTTTTCTGTTGCGCACAAACCCATCGAGAGATGCTTGCGAACGATTTATTGCACTGTTTTGAGGTCTGACTGTATAAAGATTCTCCAGAGGCCACATGTGGATTAAACAGACGATTGATTCCAAAGGACACGTGCATTTCCTGCTCTACGAAGATTACTGATTCAGAATCATGGTTCACTTCAACGTTGTTCTTCTGACAATCTCGATGCTGAGTGCAGCGGCTATAGGCAAGTGAACAATAATAGTTCGCAGTAGTCCTCACTGCGTAGAGTAGGTCTATAACTCTCTCCTCAGAGCGTTGCCGATTTGCTTGTCATTCAGGTCAGAGTATAGGGGTCCGTTAAGAGTCTTGAGCGGTCTTCTTTTTCATTAATAAAAAAGCTTTAAAATCAAGGAAAATGCTATGTAATAAATTCCTGTAGTTATAGTTTGACTATTTAAAGTAATTCACCCTACACACAGTGCACAATGTGTCAGTGGCGCAAATTATTGCATGCAGAGGCGGATCTAGAAATTCAGTAAGGGGGGCCCAAAAAATTTCGCAACTCATCTTCCAAAAAATCTAAGGTTATTTTGTCATCAATCATACATTTTCTTATTTCCTTGATAATAATACGTGACGGTTAAATTGGGGTAAGCATTGAAGTTAGGGTTTGGTTAAGAAGCTTAAAGAGGAAATTCGCGCGAGCGCGAAAATTCTTGTAACTTTTTTAATGCAATATCATGTGACACACGGTATTTGGACGCCGCGGTAATTTATTTTGGAGGTCATGGACGCATCGTTAATTTATTTTGGAGTCCATTCACAAATTATGGACGACACCCATAGTTTGTGAATGCGTATAATTAACAATCAGCGACTATCGGTCTTTGCTCTTAACAAATGTCAGCACCGTGAGCACTGCGCATACAATATTTATGTAGCGCAATAGTAACTAGAAAATGTTTGCAGTGTAACACAGTGTAACAAGCAATTTGATATTAAATAGAAAATAGGCTACAGTACTTGTATAAATTGTTTCATTCTTTTGGATTTCATTTTAATTTATTATTAATTTAAAATGGGTTAGCTTTGAAATTAGGGTTAGGGCTACGGAATGAATTAGGGTTAGGGTTATGTCTAAGGGGGCCCGGGCCCCCCTATCCGTCACTGATTGCATGTACAATTATACAGACCACAAGATAGGAATAGTCAGTCAACCATCACCAGTAAGCCCGATGTAAATGCATGGGGTGAGCTCGTAGTTCTATGGGCTCACTTTGTCACTACACAACGTCGAGCTTTCTCGATTGTAGACCCATCAACCTGGATTGTCTCCCACATGAATTCTATTCATTGCTTCCTGCTAACTTGACTGAGTTCTTAAACTAACTAAAGTCTTTATCCTTTCGTCTGGGAGCGCCTCTGAGTAGGTTCTTGACGGGGCTCTATATAAATGCTCAGAATGAATTAATGAATTAATACAAATATGTGCGTGGTGAACGGTGAACAGTGAACCAGTGGCTGCCAGCGAAGATTTCTGAAAGGAAATTCATGTACACTGTGTCCGGATGAGAAGTAGAACACTAAATGTTTGTCAATAACTCCTTGAAAACTAAACCAATACCTATAAAATTTTATAGACAGTATCCTACACCATTTTTCACCAAGCCTTCCAAATATGACTTAAATCGACGCAGTGAAAGCAAAGATATTGAATATTACAAAATATCGGGTGAAATGGAGAGTTTCCAACACATGCACTTAATCGGTCGCTGTCGACGTCGTCATCGACGGAATATGTAATTTGTTTTGGTGTAAACAGCAAAGTGTTTACAAGAGAAGATAACGTTATAATTATTGCGGATGGAAAATTAAGGTTCCTTATGGTGGGAAAGGTTTCTGAATGAATTTTCGAACAGAAACTGGTGTAGGCCTACGTCTGTCATCTTTGAAAAAGCTGAGGAAGAAGATGCGCAGTGGCCGCTGGAGGAAAAAAAAGTCGGTGACCTTTTTGAAAATGAATGAATATCAAAACATAGGTCTACCACATTCTTGTCGCTGCACAAACAGCTTTTTTATCTCTGTAACCTATTTTTCACCGCAACTCGCCGGTTGTGTATTGACTATTGAGCTATATAGGTAAGAAGCAAGAAGCATGTTCCTGCTGAACGTCTTCTGAAGACGCGTTCACACTTCTTGAAGTCGTTAATGGTCTCAGTCGGTGTGTCAATCCTGGAGTGCACTAATTTTATCTTCATTGTGAGGGAGATTGGGATTTGAAGACCTACTCGAAACTTCGATTCCTTTCATAAAAGCAAAGTCGCGGGAGAAAGCTTATTCGCAGGCGCACTGCTTACAGATAATTGCCGTTAGGCAGTGGTCAAGATTCACAGAAGTGAGCCGGGAATTAAACACTGTTCGCGATCACGTTCGAAAAGCTTTTCAACCGCTAATGCACAAGTGCAGAAGTTGTGCTCGAGTGGGGGGGTCGATCACGACAGTTGCAGTACTTCGCACCTATTAATGATTCGCTCGCTTGAGAGTAGGACAAGTGATCTCAATATGTAGCCTGCGAGGGCTTGCACTTGGCGAAGAGGTGATCAAGATACTGTTAGTGCTAGGTCGGCTGGTTAAAATTTAGTACACTATTATATACTATGTGAACCGTAGGAAAGATTTGGAAACGGAATTCCTTGCCTGAATGCGCAGATAGTTACGATAATACGACGATTCGTTGAGAGTCGCTCTTGAGGACGTGTGTAGGGTTACATATTGCCGTCAACACCCGTGTCTAAGCACCGACTAAGCTTCGTAATCGTAATCGTAAACTCGACGCTTCTAAAGCGCTCTTTAAAGCTAAGCGCTGGGCACCAGATAATTAACGAGCGCTGCGTAAAGTCAAGAGGGTAGTCAATGAGAAACGTCCGTGGTTACTCGAGCTACAATCACCACCCTTAGGCTTAGCTGAGGCAAGGCGCGTGCTCTTCGGTAAATGAACCTCATTCTTATATTCGAAACGCAATTTGAAGATTGACCTAACGGCGTCAGAATGAGGGTTTAAAATATTTTACATAATTACTTGCATCTACATTAGACGCTCTACTATTTAATTCGATTTATACACCGTGGTTAAAAGAAAGTCAGCCAAATTGCTTCTGCTACATCTCCAATACCTGACAACGAATCATCCTAGAATGTTCCAGATATTTAGAGACGTGAACCAGGTTATTCCAAAATATCATAATTATTATTCCAACATACCGTATAATATGTTATATGATTCTTGAAACTTCATATACAGAAATTTAGGTTTAGGCCCTAACAATTTTCGGCTCCTTGATTCAGTAGAAAGTAAGTCAAACTTTAACTACCAATTTCTTTTTTATTTTATGAACAAAATATTAACTCTTGAACTATAATTATTTATTATATACAGGGTGAACCAAAAAAGTAACCCGCTACGTATTTTCCTAATATTTTAGTCAAAAGTAGGAATTTTTAAAATAAAACTTTACAGACTGGAAGGCGATTCATATTTACATAAAACTGCCAAATGTCAACACAATATTTCCAACAGAACAAAAGTAATTCAACTTTTAGTGACGTCACCCACTATTTTTGATGGTTTCAAAACATTTAACAGTTTTTTGCTAACATTTTCGCCGAAAGTAAATATTTCTTAATGAAGTTCCATAGGCATAAAGGTAGTTCACATTTACATAAAGAAGCCATTTTTTTTATTGATATACCTCAAGCACAACAAAATTTGCAGTATTTTTTTTGCAAAATTTGTTGCGTTACATGTTTTTAAATCATCAGAATACAGTAGCTGGACTCATTAAAAGTGCTGCAACTTTTGTGGCGTTTGAAATATTTCAACAAAATCTTGGTTGCTATGCGTAAATATGAATTACCTTCAAGCATGTAAAATTTCATTTGAAACAAATTTTGTTGAGCAGAAATAACAGCAAAGACTTTTTAACATTATTTGTACCATCAAAAATCAGTGGGTGATGTCACTAAAGTTGAATAACTTTTGCTAGGTTCGAAATATTTCGATCACATTTGCCAGTTATATGAACTGCCTTTCAGCCTGTAAAATTCTATTAAAAAATCCAACTTTTGACGACAATATTAGGAACAAACGTAGGGGTTTACTTTTTTGGGTTCACCCTGTATATATATATATATATATATATATATATATATATATATAAGGCGATGCTCGAGGGCTCACAGAGTACAAATGCATCGGCCCACAGGTGAACACGAATTATTTGCGACTAATGAAGACGAGAAGCATTGTTGACTCGTCCAGCTCAAGGCGCCAAATCAATTACATGGGCGCCATATCAATGCGTACTTACGCCGCGTTGATCGAGCAATTGGTCTCATTCAACACGGTCTTCTGCATGACTGGAGCCCTAGAGACATCCTTCACGGTTCATTGGCCTACAGACTTTCTCAGTTGAGTCGGCAGCACTCACAAGATGCACAAAATCATGTCGGCCTATAGTCTATGGATAGACTGTAAGCCTATATCATCTGAAAAGTTGTTATTTAGTAATAATCGCCATTAGAAACGAATAATTGCTCGAAATGGTCCGTGAAGAAATAACAATTAGAAGGACAATCAGGGAAAGACAGAGAAAATGGATTTAATTGGACACACACAAACACACTATATATATACATTTATTTACCGCCCCTTCAAGTCTCCTACAACTCAGAAGCGGTCCCGACTACAGCCCGGAGGTGTGTCGGAGTTTACACGCCG
>JAQFXW010003795.1:0-11583 GCA_034693945.1 Dendrobaena attemsi
TAACAAGTGATTCGCGTGACAACATAGAAGCAGAGGAGCAAAGGGAGAGACCTAAAAGGGCCAAAGCCCCGCTAACAACGGTCGCCCTAAAGTAATTTCCAAGATAATATATTATTTAACAGGCAATCATGGTGGTACATGAAACAAGAAATCAAATTAATTAATCCTTAACTAGTTAACTACTTAACTAAGGTACACACAGGAGTTAATGTATATAAGACCATTATGCACATACACGTTAATAGGCCTACGTTTATTTTACAACGCCTTCGTAGCGAAGATGATTGGCGTTTACAAGAACATGCACAGTCATGCAATTGGACTGTGTCTAGATGTTTTGTACATTTTAGTTATCCTATTATTATTATATGGCCTGTTGGCCTAAGCTATTACTGTTTAGTTTTATTAATGTCAGATGGATTGCAATTTTTCTGTAAATATTTCGAGAACATTTCTGATAATGTGCTTGGTCTATGTCTAAATGCCATCTTATATACGGCCTATGATGTCTAAATGACTTCTGTTCATCAGTTTCTTCATCTATCATCGTATCGTGTCGTATATCTAAGCATTTATAAAGCGCGTCTTGTAGGGTTAACCGTTCAGAAGCGCTTCCAATGGATGTGCAAGGACACGAGAGGTCGGAGAGGAAAGGGAGGTTCTGAGAGGAACGAATGAAGATGAGAGAGCCAGACGTGAATGAGGATCGAGTAGAGGAGGAACTATATTCCATAGAGTGGGACCAATAGAAGCAAGAATACCTACATTGTATAGTGTGCGCTGTTACTATTTTACTATTCTGATCGTGGGACCTAGAGTAATTATATATACTGTGGTTTAAGTCTGTAAGTGGCATGTGATCTCTTTGCGATCACATGCCTAAATTTAACAGCAACCCCTCGCTCGATTAATATATACTTTGACCAGGGTACAACACGCTACAGTAGTCATCCATTGTTTTCAGAAGTTTTGCTGGCCTGTTGAAGGGCCTACTCGTGCTATTTAATGTCAAGTGAAAGATGCCCCTATCTATCTCAAGCCCTGCACACACAACGAGCGACGATGCGGTCCCAAATTTAAATTCTCTCTAGCTCACACAGTCTCGCACCTGAGTGAAAAGTACCACATACTAGGCCGAAGATGAGGCCAGAGAGAGAGACAGAGAGAGATAGAGACAGACAGACAGAGAGAGAGCCAAGCGACCCTAAGTATCGAAGTAAGGCCCGAGCCAGCGCCGTGTATAGGGCGTGGATACCGGTTCCGAATTTATATTATGCTCCTCTGTCGTGACAGCAATATCGACGCAGAAGCCCTCCATTGGGTAACGCTCACTTCGATTAATTATAGCCTACAGCAGACACTGATGCAGGGCAATATCCGAAGAGAGTGTACTAGTAGGACGTTATTACTCTCTTCAATTATTCATTCCAACAGGACTGGTTGGTGTATTTTACAATTATAATTGAACTAACAGATCTGGTGAGTAATAGAGACCTAACCTCCATCGGGATTACACTACGTTTGTCATGTTCGTGTTGTTACCTCAATCGGTTAAAATTTATATAACGCCTCTCTACTCAGAAGCGCTGATTAGAAGTGCTGGATTATATTGTTCATACCTAATGCTTGTCTTGGTTTTGTGTATTATTATTGGTGAGGTACGATTCGGTGAACAATGGTCTTCATTGGTTCCGCTATGTTTATCGTGTGCGAACAATTTGTTAATCGATGATTAGACCCGGTTGTTGATATAATTGTCTGATGAATTATGTCTATCTAGTGAGCTGTTATAATCTTCATTGGATCCGTTTTGTTATGCCATGTGTTTCATGATGTGTATTATGCATAGGCCTTTGCGTGTTACTGGTTACTGGATTAGATCGTTCATATTGCTAGCATTTGGTTACTTCTTTTATTTATTTTGTCCAGTTTGATCTTTTCCCTGTTTTCTTCTATTGCTGTTCTATCGATCCTAAATCCCAAATCCTAAATTGTATTCTATTATTTGCCTAATATTTAAGTTTGTTTCTACTTTGCAACTGAAATTTATTTGGCATATTACTATCAACTCATCTTATCTCTGCATTCGATATAATATCTAAGATTCCTCCGGTTTAGTAGGATTCGTCCCCTTCTGGGCAAGCCCATTGAGATTCATCCATCTCTGTTATCAAACTCGAATTTATCTAACCTCTTCTTGACTCACTTTTTTCTGTGGTTCTTTTTTATTTCTTGTCTGTCAAGATTGGATGTTGGACTCAAATGTTAATAGGCGTTGATAGACAGAATGATGTTGATCCTCAATGAATTCATTTGAATTGAACTGATAAACAATGGAGCCTAGCCTGATATAATTAAGCTCTAGTTGTCATAGACAAATCAACCAACGTCTGCTATCATGCTTTCTTATCGCCATCGTGAATGGTATGAGGAGGAGCATTTCTGTATGCTCATCTTGCCAGAGCTGGAGTGCAAGGGACATGTGCCCCAGGGTGCAAACTGGGGGGGGGGGCAAAACGACCCTAACCCTAATTATGTTTTTGGGGCGACAAAACTAGCCTAACCCTAACCCTATTTTTTGTTTGGGAAGTGATGACTAAAGAAGTGTCGCGAACTTTTTCGGGATTTGTGGGCGCACATTTCACGGCTTGCCCCCGGGGCGCAAGATACCCTTCTACTCCTCTGCATCTCGCATTGGCCTGTAGGCTATGTATCGACCAGTGTTTATCTAGTCTTGAGGGGAAATCAAGAACTTGGAAGGGCACATAACAGATCTGTTAATTCATCCGCAATTATCCGGACGAAATCAGATGCAATTAAGTCGTAAATTTAGTTGATATCCTTTTTTATTAGGTCTAGTTTCGCCTGTAGTTCCAATTCCATCATTGTCATTTTGAACTCTCTTTAATAGAACTTCGCGTACAATGTCTTTTTCACCTTCTTTCTGGGGAATGCTAATCCTGGGTGGAATTCCCCTTCCCCAGAGACGTCTAGATTAGACACTGCAGTGTGTAGACATTCGCCAGCCTCACAGTGCGTTTCAACCATGGGTCCATGGACATTGGTTTCAACAATCAATTATTAACATATAATTCGTTTAATAATCGATCGATCGACTGGCAATAACGCTCTCGAAGGTAGTGCAATTTTGCGCGAGTGCCCATATTACACATCATTGAGCGAGCTCCAATAACGCACTCGGAGCTAGATCACGTTTTGGCAAACGCCTATATTACAATCATTTGGCGAGCGCAATAGGTCGTGCTATTATTCGCATTAAAATAGCCGTAATGTTTTTACGGATTACAGCTAGTCTATTATGAATTTGATAAAGTAGGTCTACGGTCTGTGACAAGAAAAAGAGGCAGGATAGTTTAATTAAAAACCTCAACTTTTAAAGCACTCGCTGCCCTAATATTTTATTATTCTTAATCACTGAACAGAGCTTGGATCTCAGATCTAGAGCCGATAAAGCGATTCTGGTAGGGATTTAAGGAATTCTCTGCGAAATCTGTCATTAATTAAGCTAGTTCGCCACGACCCAAGTGTTATGTTTGTACCATATCACCATATCTTGTAGTCTTGATTTACATTATATAATGATTTTATTTCAACCAAATGTTTCTTATTTTTGAATTATCCTATGCGCAAGGCTGGCCGAACAACAATTCCTTCACTTACCAGAAACCGCAGACGCGGAGTATTGTAGGTTGAATCCACTGTACACAGTTGAGCGGTCGCTGTAGAACCAGACGAGCACTCGAGTACATTCCGGGAAGATCTGCGGCGGTGGAATGATGTCTCCACTAAATCGTAGCGTCTCGTTCCCAGGATTGTCCAGGCAACTGAGCTAAATTGGAGCAACACACAAATTTGGGTTGAAAATGTGAAGCTGAATTTGAATTGGTGGCTAATGTGTGGTTGGTGAGATATGTTTAGCGCTGGTGAGAATATCCCTTGCTGGATAAATGCTTGAAAATAATATTTGAACTGCTCGTGGCTACTGTTGCTGAGATTTGGAAGGTAGAAGAGAATAGGCATATACATCACCGGGAAACTCAAAGAGACGAAAGAGCTGACTATGGTTTTTTTAATTTTCACTGCACATTTATCTTTTTTATTTTTATTTATTCATACATTTCTAGACCGCCCTTTCAAGTCTCCTACTACTCAGAGGCGGTCCCGACTACAGCCTGGAGGTGTGTCGGAGTTTACACGTCGAAGCGCAATGAGCAATTATGAGTGAAGAACTTGCTCAAGGTCCTTACGCGGCGGGTGAGATTCGAACCTGCTAACCTTCAGTTGCAAGGCGGCGACCTTCACCACTACACTACCGCGCCCCACGGTGGACTCATAACATTGACACAATCAGGGTTCCATAACGGCCTCAAACTCGGACACTGAATTATAGTAAATTGCAAACCCCATAAGACTGTCTTATCTGTTCGGTAATCAAAACCATAGACTATTTGTGAATTTAACTTATTTTGATCACATCACTGCACAAACTGTATTTCGTTGCATGCACTTCACAATCTCAAATTAGAACAACACGTTTTTGGGTATCACTGCTCGTTAAAACAAACCCTAATATCAAGGAGTCAATAATTAAAAACACAAAAATAAGAAGCAGAAGTTAAACGAATGGGCTCATATTTAATATGATTCGACGATTAAAGTAGAATTATCATCTTCAGTTGAGACTAGTTTGCTATTAAGCCAAACTGACAGCTACTTCTATGCTCTAATTATGATCAAGTCGACATTAATAGCTAGTCAGTTAGAGAATCGCTGTCTATAGACTTGATAAAATAGGCCAAAGGCGCAGAAAATAAGAGATATTATACCTCAACATGATCGCAGCATCCTTCCACGTCCAAGTGGAGAAAGGTGATAGTATATGTGATTGGTTTATCGGTCCAGATGATGTTAGAACAGTTCTGGTGGATCTCATAATTACTGGGATAATTCGGAGATGCAACGGTGCCGGAAAATCCAGTATAGATAGTATCTCCACAACCTGAAGATAAAGTCAATAATTAATCAAGCTAATGCAGACAAAATGAACAAAGAACCTTATAAGAACCTAAGAACCTGTTTCCATACAATAATTATACAGAATGGCCAGATATGTCTGGCCTACATCCAAACGCCAATATACCGTGTGATTGAATCTAAATTTATCAATTCCTTTTTGCTTGTTTTATTTATTGTCAATATTTATTCGTGTACCTGTAAGAGATATTATAAGCCTACCTCAACATGATCGCAGTGTTTTATACGTTTAACAATGATTTCAATCTAATCGTCATTATTTTACATCAAGTATATTAAAATTATGTACTATATACGCCTAATGCACGAATGTCCAAGCATTGCACGTATTCGACTGCGTAGGCCTACTGTCTTATCAGAGGCTGTGTAGGCCTCTATTCTTTTCTGGTCTTGTTGTTTCTATAACTGCCGCTCTAGTAACATAATTATAGATGGTCTCTTCCGAGTTGCGAACTTCCAACGTTTTCCACTGTTACAGGCAGTAACGTATAACAATATAATTCAATTTGGAAATGCTAGTATAGGTCGCTTAGAATCTTCCGACATTATGGCTACACTCCTTGGCCCTTCACTGACTTCTCCACAGGCGCTTTAATGGTCATTTCGTTTCATTGTGGTAGGCCTACATGTACTTATGTGGATCATGACACTAGAAACGCAATAAAGGAATTTCTATCCGAGCCACTATCAATTTCTGCAATTTCAATTAGACTTACACAGAGGCCTTATTAAATTGTTAGAGACACAGGTCTAATAGCTTCACTTTCTAGTATTTACCTCCAGTGCTGATATAGTAATCCACACTGAAACCAAGCGAGACCATAGACACATCAGTGCGAAAGTTGACGTTTCCTTGACTGCACCAAGGAATTGAAACTGGCTCAGGTAACGTTTGCGAATGTCCAGAATATTGAACTGGTGAGAAGCTCGAGTTGGTCGGACAGCCGATCTATTTGGGAGAAATAAATGCAACAATTAGAATGTGCAAAACGCATTACGCATCTATTTTAGTTCCTTGCTAAAGAAATTGGGCTACATGTCTAAAAATACGGTGTTGATTCATATTTGCATAAAGTGCTGCTCACAGCATATTATGTGCTCTGGAGAAGCATTCTAGGCACTAAGCGCCTCTGAGTAGTCTTCTTGTAGGGGCGCTATATAAATGATTGAAAATAAATTTGTGAACTAAGACCTCAAGAAAAAGTCTAGGTTTCCTGACTAGCGAAGGATGTGGGGCCTGTGTGGAGCAGTGAGATAGTCGTCGCCTTGCGTCCGAAGGGTTTCGGGTTCGATTCAGACCCGAGTCATGACGCAGAGGCCTTGAGCAAGTTCGTCACTCACAACAATTGTTCGTGGCGCATCGGTGTGTAAACTATGTTAAGCACTGCACAAAATGAGATTTAACATGTAAATATGAAAATAAATCAAATTATCGTGATCGTGAATAAAGCTCTCGTAGTACGACCAGAAGCTGTATGTACGCCGTAAAGTATGTACGGCGAATTACGAATTGTTATCGCCACCTGGCGAAAACATTACTTATTATTTAGCGTTATTCCCGGGGACATTGATCATTACATTGCAACCACAAGATTTATGTAGATTGATATGTGCTGTAGAGGTATAAACTACAAACCGTGGGGAAAGACAGATTCTAATCAGTTAATGCTCTATTAGCGGACTATTTGAACTAAAGAGGTAAATACAATTATAATAATTATGTATGTAGAGTGTGGTAGTGTAGTGGTGAAGGTCGCCATCTTGCAACCGAAGGGTTGCAGGTTCAAATTCCACCCGCTGCATAAGGACTTTAAACAAGTCCTTCACTCAGAATTGCTTGAGGCGCTTCGGTGTGTTGACTCCGACCCACCTTGGGGCTGTGATCGGGACCGCCTCTGAATAGTAAATGGACTTGAAGGAGCGGTATAGAAATAAATGAATAAATAAAAATTATACAGAATTCGATATCAGAACAATGCTAACTGTAACAATATCGCAGCACTGTTCGGTGAAGAGTCCGTTGAAAACGACAGCAATCGAGCTGTTCGATGCCTCGCCGTAAATGCTGTAATCGCAGAAGAGACTACTGTTGTAATAGAAAGGGTAGTTGGGAGAAGTGATCGCACCAGACGGACCGTAGTGGGATTCCTCACCACACCCTATAAAAACAAACCCCCATCAATAAAATAATGATGTTTCGGCGAAAATCTCACAAGCCACTAAAAGCATAGTACGCACATAACATAACATAACATAACCCTTTTTATTGATTCAAACCAAAGAAAAAAAATTCCAAACGATTATAACATAAACACAAGTAAGAGTAGAAACATAATGCAAACAACTCATATAAAGATTCGAATAAAACTTAAACATTAAGTAAAATGTTGGAAGCAGAAGTAATACAATTAGCAGCTATGGGAAATAAATTTATAGCAAATTTGGAAGGCGAAAATTTGGAAGGGAAAAATGATGAGAATCAATGAGAGGTCCCTAAGGGTGAATAACCCGCTTAACTGGAACCCCCCGTTAAAACTGGTCTCTATAATGCAGATGATCGTCTTTTTTGAAGCTATACGCTTTGGGCTAATGAAAATCACGTTCTGAATCGACTATTCCCTCCACATGAGGACTACCGTGGCCACGGGCTTCGCCCACGTACCGATAACTATCACCTTCCCATTAAAGATGATTGTAATTTTATATCAAGATTATTGTATACATGTAACAACATACTACATGTATATTGGACCAAACGTAGACTTAAGCTTTAGGCTAACCTGCTTTAATTTGACCACTACAGCACTGATTACATTCAATTGTATCTGTCTTACTCGTGTTTATTGTGCTGAGATAGCAGATAATTCATAACTACAGGCCTATATTTTCGCTCTCATTGGGTTCAATGCATAATAATTATACGAATAAACAAAACTATTCGGGACACAACTTCTTATTGTGTATAATGCGATTGACGTTTTGCATGTTAAGGTCTGGTCTTCGAACAAACCGGACTCCAGAATGACGGTGTATTCGAGGTCGAATCCCTGAAAACTGGTACCGCCATCGGTGTGGAACAAGACAAGGACCTGGGAACACTGATAGAAGTCAGTTGAATACACAGTGGCTCCACAAAGCCTGTGTTTGTTGGAAGGGTTGTTGTCGAGGCAGCTGACCTGAAATATTATATGCACACAATCAATGAATAGAAAAGTTTATCTAATGATCTTTCTTTACTGAATTGAAACTTCAAGAGAGGTACGTAAAAGAAAATGTCAAACGAGTATGTGATGGAATAGCGTAGGCTTAGAAGATACGAAGTATGCTGCGCAAAATGGTATTAAGACATTGCATGTACACGAAAGGCCATGTATACATAGGAAAGTTACTGAATGCAGATTTAAGTGAAATATACAAAAATAAACGAAACATGTTATTGATGAGAGCTCTTCTCCCGCTTCTGAGCAGTTTCTTGAAGAGGCGCTATATATAAGTCAAGAATGAATTTGCTTTTAGCCATTGAGATTATACGATGAAAGCAAACGAGAATCACAGTGTGGTCCCAAATCAGTAGCAAATAAGCTTTCTAAGCAAGAACATAACGCTTTTCCTTCGTGTTCAACTCCGGCTTTAAAAAAATATTATAAGCATCTTATAGTAGAGTTGCACGAAGGAATAAGTTTAAAAGGAAGGAGCTTCTGCGTGCGCGAACTTTTGCTAGGACTAATAATTATTCTATCCCTTCGCAAGATAAAATATTACAATAATCAGCAAATTTGAAGAAGACCGCGAAGTAAATGCGATAAAGACTAGACCAGAATAGATTCCTAGATATGTAGCTACACTAAGTTCACTAATAGCCCTTTACACAATACGTCGAGACAACCTAATCTTTAGTTAGTCTTAACTAACTGTAACCCGTAAAAATTAATCAACGACCTCTTTTATTATATTTGATGCGACAAAATGCGTTCGCCCAGTGATGTGCAATATGGGTTCGAAAAAGTGCTCGAGTTCCGAGAGCGGTATTGGCGCTCGCCCAATGATGTGTAATTTGGGCGTTCTCAAAACATTTATCGAGCTCCGAGATCGTTATAGTCAGACACTGTTACACCGACGACTAAGCGAATTATTTATGTTGATAATAATAATTTGAAAGCATTAGTTACCTCGACATAGTCAAGAGAGCACGGGTCACTACCCTGTAAGTTGAAATCAATGAATTTCAGATGAAAGTGACTTGGTTGGGACGCCACAATGATGTTATAACAGTCCAGGTTATCAGCGTAGTTATTCGGATAATTCGGGGATGTTATATTTCCAAAGGATTCGGTGTACACGGTATTACCACAACCTATAGCGATGCAGTAGAAACATTTGTACATAGACCAATGTATAATACAATTTTAGGCCCATTTGTGTAAGGCCTAAGCGGTGTCTGCATGTTTGTCAGCACTGGCAAATTAGAAGTAAATAAGAGCCCAGAATGTGCTCTAATTGGAATCAAATTGTCAAAATTTCGTTGGCTTCTGGGGCTCCACCCCAGACCCCCCTGGGGAGCTTAGAACGCCAAACCCCTTACCCTGTTCGGCGCACAAAAGTTTGTTCCCCAATGTTTGACAAATATCTACGCCTCTGCAAATAGGGACTTAAAACAATTATTTGTATCGTATTCGTGTATTTCTATACCACCCCTTCAAGTCTCCTGCTACTCATAGGCGGTCCCAACTACAGCCCGCAGGTGTGTTGGAGTTTAATAGGCCGAATCTCTTGAGCAATTGTGAGTGAAGGACTTGCTAAAGATCCTTACGCGGCGGGTGGGATTCGAACCTGCAACCCTTTGGCTGCAAGGCGGCGACCTTAACCACTACACTACCACACCCCACGTGTTAAGTATTATTCATTCTTTTAGTCACCTCCTGCACTGACGTAGTAATCGATGCTGAAACCAGAGTAGACTTCAAGTTCGTCTGTGAAGAAGAAGACACTTCCCTGACTGCACCAGTCGATAGAAAGAGACGAAGGCAAGACGTGGCCTGTCAATCGCTGCACAGGAAAGCTCGTATTGGTCTCGCAACTCACCTAAATCATTATCAAATTCAACATCTCACGACACTTATTAAGCTTATATGCAAACGGTTATCGGAAGATTGAGAACAGTGTTGCTCAAAGAAGTGTTTGCCTTCTCAGAGCTTTTCGCTTGAGCATCTTGTCGAATGTCCATATTCGTCGCGAAATCACACATCCAGTCTTCAGATTTTCCTACCATGTTGCCATAGTTTAACATCTCCGATTTCTGTGATATCTTCTCACAATGTCATGACTCTGAAGTATACGTTGGCAATTGCAAGACTTTATAGGCCTACATGTACATATACGCATAAACACACACATTGAGCAAAACGTGCAAGAGAAACATGGATCCTTAGGCCTATAGATTCTCTAGGTAATCAAGTCACATGATATTGAAAGTTATAAATGTAATACTAATGCGTCGCTTGCGAAATATAGGCATTGTGTAAGAAATAAGACGTAAACCCATCTTTAAGAAAGAGCGAAAGTCATCGTGACATACGTCGACATAGTCCTTGTCTTGCTGAACGTCGAAATGTTTGAAGATAAGCGCAATGGATCCTCCCGTTGAGGCGTAAATGTAGTAGTAACATTTAAGATTAATTTCATAGCTGCCGGGATAATTCGGAGAACTGACGACGCCATATGTTCCAGCGTAGGTGTCATTCCCACATCCTGTTGAATTATAAAATTCTTAAGTAATTAATAATATTCGTCTCTATTGACAAGCTCACTGAAACATCATCGTAGTCGCCAACATGACTTCTAGTAGGTCTATGCCAAAGAGATTATATAATAATCTAGAGAGAGTATGGCCTATTTCCTCTGCAGTCGTTTTTGCAGCGACCGTATGCCCGCACATTAAATTGCAAATTCCATAGATTTAGTAGTTCGCGATATATTTATTTAAATTAGTTTTGCTTGCAAGACGCTTGATTGGCTGTTATTTAACAAGAAGTCGTTGTTGATTGGTCAAGCGCAGTGGCCTGATGACGTGCTACTTAAATGATAGACCTACTGATTGGACAAAGCGAGGTCACGTGGTATTAATGCTGGCATCCGGGTCAAGGCCGTTTGAATTTTATCGCTTCATCATAGATAGGTCATACTCTCTTTAGTCAATACATTGACCTCGGTGGTCTATACCTAAACAGAACGACAAAACTTTATTTCCCGCGCCCTGATTAAGAGCTCGCTCGAAACTTTTAGTTAGTTAATGCTTTTCATCCTTCTCCGTAGTATTTCTAGTCCTTCTTGTTATTAGGTTGCGGAATGTCGACCTTTTTCTTCTCACGAATATAATATGCACTTATCTCACCAATAGTTTTTAAAGTACCTAAACAGTATCACGACTTACTTTTAGTTAAATGATGTCAAAGCAAATTTATACGTTTATTGATTTCAACAATGATTTTAACTTTTTGCCAATATCGTGTCTATCTGTCGTGTGATTAT
>JAQFXW010003796.1:0-11582 GCA_034693945.1 Dendrobaena attemsi
GAAAATTCGACAATGGCGTAGAAATTTTGAGGCGATCGGTTACCGTTGAAAATGACAGGGTTTTTGTGAGTTCCTTGTTTATTCTGCTCTTCTCTTGGGTGGGTGGATCAGCGACCAACCGATAGCCTATTCGCTCTCTCCACTAAGTTACAGACCCACCCCTAATTATATTATCAACATAATAATTTGCTTATATGCTAATTCTGTCTCGCTAACGCTCTCGCTAAAGCTCTCGCGGCCGTCACGCCCTCCGATAAAGTCTAGTAGATTTCGGCCGCACCGACGCGTTCCAGTAAGTAAGTAAGTATAGTTTTATTCTTTGAAATTCGCCTCCAGCCTCTGATCGCACTACGGACGCTTGGGTTGGTTAGTTTTATTTTCCAACCGAAACTTCGAACGTCATATTATCGGAAGCGAACAAAACAAGCCATTTGCACAAAGAATAGGCTACGTTACACGGGAACACAGAGCGGCGGGCTTGGTTAGTGTTTTTATTTACAACTTTTGATTTTAACAAATTAATTTCGAAAAGCGGAGGCTTCGACAACAAAATAAGCGACCAGCTGTGAAGCCGACCTGCGACTAAATTCGATAGTCTTAGGCCTACCATAATGGTTTAAAATATACCAACTTTGATACAGGCCTAGTATTGTACTTCTTCAGGGAGCGTACACCGACACAATGGATCTTTGGCATAATTACAACCAAAGTTCCATGACTTGAAGTTAAGTATAATAGGAATTCTTGAGAGACATCATGCATTTCGGAATTTATATATAATATTGCATTTATATATAAAATTGGTTCCTTTGATACACTTTTCAAAAGGCCTATGTATCACTTTTTGACCATGTCTATGGGTCAGACCTATGTAATTGTCAGCCTCCAACCCTTGATGGAAGTTCAGAGCTGGTTCCCTGCAGTGGCGGATCTAGGATTTCCCAACAGTGGGGGGCAATGGGGAGGCAATTAAATCTGATGGGAGGGGGCAGCTTAAGGCCTGGTTTATCAAACCTTTTGCTCAATATATACAATGCCGACACAGAATGGCACTGAAAGCACGATTGAAGCCTTTACGGGAGTTTAAATTTCCTGACAGAGTCCTAGTTATAATACACTCTAGGAGTCAATTTGTCCGGGAGGCGTAATTCACAAGTGCACATGAGTATAGCGACAGTGGGCGGAGTTTGTAGGATTGACGAATCACGTTGAACCACTATTATTAATCTAGCCTACTCATCCTACTGTAACAGATATGCATGCAGCCTAAGGTGTTGGCTTTGCAGGTCAGATCAAATGAACAATTATTAAGACCCGAAGCTCGCATTAAAATTAAACTAGTAATTATTATTAGGCCTACTATGGCCAGAATGTTAGCCTAGGATAAAAGGGTGACAATCAAATTACGGATGAAAATAGACCTAGTAAAGTAAGAAGTGGGGATGAAGGATGACAAGGATATTGCGGTTAAAATAGAAGTGGGATGCAGGATGAATATGTATTAGTTAAAATAGAAGTGGAATGAAGGATGCAAATCTTCTAGTTAAATAGAAGTGTTGTAGTTAAAATAGATATGGGATGAAGGATGAAATGTTGTAGTTAAAATAGAAGTGGGATGAAGGATGAACATCTGCTGGTAGGTAGAGAGAAGTGCGACGAAGGATGAAAATCTTGTAGTCAAATTAGAAGTGGGATGAAAATGTCGTAGGACCTAGTTAAAATAGGAGTGGGAATGTGGGATGAATGATGAAAATGTTGTAGCTAAATAGAAGTGGGATGAAGAACGAGAACCTTAATGGAAAAAATAAGAAGCGATATGTCTGATAATAAAGATGAAAATGTTGATCGTAACATAGGATAGGACGCTATAATATTATGATAGAAATTAGACGAATTTGGGACTGACGTTCGCGTAACGTATTTTCGGAGTTTTTACCGACGCGCAGTATGGATGGAAATGTTGTGCGTTGCGGATGAAAATGTTGGCATTTGAATCAAAAACAAGTGGGATAAAAAAAATAACTACTTTCAAGAAGTGGGATGACCGGACGATTTGGCTGATTTTTCAATAAAGACTTTTCGAAGTCAGCCATGTTTGTATTTTCGCCGCAGAAGATGAATCCTATGCTGACGTTATTAGTTATTTGTAACTTGTCAAAGCTGTCATCTATTGGCTGACAATTGTTACTCCGCCCACTGACAGTGGGCGGAGTAACATGTGCACTTGTGAATTACGCGTCCGGGAGTGTGCAGTGATATATCCGGGATATCCGGAAGTGTTTAAAAGAGGGAGTTTATTGAGCCTACTACACCGGCATGGCTGGCAAAGAACGTTAACGTTGAGCTACTAAAGCTTTATATGAACACAATCACAAACATCGCATGTTGAAGATCTTACGGTGTTGTGCATAAATCTTTACTACGGAAGACTTTAACTTTCAAAATAAAGTTAAACGACTTACTTTACTACGGAAGACTTTAACTTTCAAAATAAAGTTAAACGACTTATTTTAAAATTTACATTTTATGCAGAACTTTAAAACCCAATGAACAACTAACAAAACTCCAAAACCAATTATTGAGATGGCTAAGACGATTACGTTGAAAACACACGCGAGCCGATCGAAGCCTCGATCATGAGTTTGGAAGCAGAATTTCAACTTTGAAGAACAACAATTGGCTCAAATTGTTAATATCCTTATCTTTTACATGTTGGAAACCTCAAATTCTCTTTGCCCATAGTTTCTTTGAGACAGTAGTTAGCTTCGGCTTTCGTGCTACACCATCTGCAGGTCAAATATTTGATGTATCACCTAGCTAGAACATCAAGCATTATTTCTCTTAAATTGAATTGATGGACATCTCGGTACTCTGATAAGTAAACAAAATCAATATAACTATTGTTATTGCATTTTATATGGAACACTCGCCATTAATAATTAGTTAAAGAGGCTACTAACCAACTATTTATCAATAATATAAGAGAATAATATAAAAATTTTCGAGTGCATCAATTATCCGTCATGTGGCTCGTCTTTTGATCACTGACTTTTTCTTAAATCAGTACTTTTGCTAGCATGTTCTATAGCTTTTAGGATGTCCTCCCTTTTGCGACGATGTTCATCTGGCAACAAATGATCCAGCCAGTATAATTCTCTTTGAGTAAATATATAATCCATGCCTTTACGCGTAACCATCAGTGCGATCAACTGAAATTAGAATATAAATTAGTTAGTTTCATTGCTCAAGTCAACATTGAACGCACTCTACGCAGTGTTTCGCAATCAATTTGCGAAAACATAACGCAATATAACTCAATTGGTTAATAGAATACAATGCCGTAATAATTTAAAATTAAGAAATTGAAATAATTGAATTAAATAAATTAAAATGCTATTTTATTTCTATATTTGTAACATTTTGGAAGCAAATAGTTTGGCTATGCATGACCTCCTTATTGGAGGACATCATCATCCGCCTACATGGAGAGCGTTAGATGCTGGAGCAATCATTAGGCATCATTATCCCAGTCAGCTCGCCACACTGACCTGTTAAGGTCAAAGGTGGTTTATCGCTCGCAGTTAAATTGCTTTTATACCTAGTTGAACCTAGTTATACCTAGTTTGTCAGCGTACCTCTTCCGCCATCCGTTTACAAACTGAGTGCATCAATTTCAGGATAAAAAAAAGCATTGTTCAGGTTAATAGAGTTTTTACGAATACTTATCGTAATCGTTAGTTGCATCTGGGACTATTATTACGTAATAATAGTCCCAGGTTGCATTAAAGAAAATATGATTATCAAAATAAGAACATTTTGTAGCTACATTTTTAACTTACCATAAGCGGAAATGCCATCGATGTCTCTTTGATACTCTTAACTAGCCACATAAGTCCGGAACAGAGAATTTGAATTAACGTAAATATATGAACACGCGATGTCTTCACGTGCCGTATGTAAATGTAGTCAGGCTGATATTTTACTGGCATTAACATAATCATTATGCGTTCTACAAACTAAATCAAACAGAATAACATAATACAGAAAAATAACAATTATGTAAATTTGAGATGTACTATGTTGCAAAAATATTGGAATATAAACTAGGAATGAAAGGAAGCTAATGAAATTAAGTTTTAATTTATTTGTTGTACCGATGTCTGTACTTTATTTAGTTTTATCTATATAAATAAACGATTGTGTGTGTCTGTCTGTTTGACCGAGATACATATTCACAGCTTCTTGAAACTTTTCATTCCAAACTTCCCACTTCGCTCGAGGAACACCTAGTTAGTTGGTTTGGGTAATTTTTTTTAAAACTTGTTTAAAACTACTTTATTTAAAAATGCGGAGGCTACAATAGTACTCACGACCCCGACTAGGGCGCGACGCAGGCGAAACAGAGCTACGCTGTATAAGAAAGTAAAAACGGACTACGTTGCATGAGTAAGTAACTAAGTTGGTGAGCAAAATTCGCAATATAAATATTCTCTTAGAAAAGGCATCAACTGTAACTGCGCAATTGTAAAGCACAATTAGTAAAATTAAAATTAAAATTCCAGAAAAGCAGAAACTAACCCATTTCAGAAGTAAATAACGCAATTTTCTATTCTAAAAGGGGAATAAGCTAAGCAATTTGTTTCTTCCCAAACTCAATTTGTTGCTTCCCAAACTATAAATTTTCAGAAGGAAATATCGCGATTTGTTTCTTCAAGAAACGAAGAGACTAATAACTTCAGTCTTTATCGTATTTTATTTGCAGGTTCGCTGTCGGTGTTACAATGGGACATCCATTCATGGGACAAAAAAAGAAATTTCTTACAGCCGGGCACCGCACTACTTCCAGTTCGCGTCCAGCGTTGTCACCGCCACCATGGTGTCCAAGGCCAAGAACGCCGGGTTTCCAGTAAGTTTACAATAAAGCGAAAATATCCAGACGTCATAAAGATTTCAAAGATTAAAAAGGAGTAAAAACATCTTAATAAAAAGATACAGGCATAAAGAATTAAAAAACGCTTTCGAAGCAATTATTTAAAAGACACCATCCGGATTTAAAAGTCTTAAATGAACATAACGAACATAATAGGTAATTTAGGTTCAAATTCTGGTCCCAAGGATCAGATAATAATCAGACAGCAAAATTAATATTCCCATTAACAGTTGTTCGTGTCGCTGTCATACCTGAACTCCAGTCAACGAAGTTACTCCCATGTATAGAAAGACACCATAAAGCACTGGCATCGGGATATACTATAAATGGAAAATAAATGTAATGTAGCACTTGATGTTTTAACAAGTAGACACCTAAAAGTTAGTTGAAATTAAACCAGCACTTTGGTGCTTTGTGATCTTTTGCTCTGTTAATTGCATATTTAAGATTGTTTGCCAATTAAGCACACCCTATCTGAAACCTATCATATGTAAAATGACCTTTCAACACATTAATGAAATGAATTAGACAGCACCCAATTTTCGAAATATTATTGTCATAAATCACATGAAGGTGAGGCGCTGATTAGAATTTAATTAAATTTCATTTAAAAGAGCCAAAATTATGTTTCTCAGTTCTTCTTGGCTTCGCATTTTCGATTTGCACGACTATGTATTGTGTTTCTTAGACAAATGTTGCAAATGTGTGCCTTTTATATAGTGTGCCTTTTATATTTTAAAACAGTCAAAACAATTACCTGTAGAACAGAAGCACACAGCATTGATAATCCAATTAGAGCATGGATAGTTATTCCTGTTAGGCGTTGTTCTCTAAACAAGAAGAATAATGTGTACATAATACCGTACAGGTATTGAGATCAATTCTTTAGCCATATTTTCGAGGTTCAAAAAGTCAGATAGTTAGATCACGAAAACAGTTTGTACAAAAATTGTATATCTACAGTCATTAAAGTTTAATGGTCTGCACCAATAATTTGCATAAATCGCAATAATAAAATTAACATTGTTAGCGTTGTGCTGCGAATAGATGAGAGATTGCTGATGTCTCAAAGGCGACTAACCTAACTCCCATCATTATTGACTTTTCTCCTGGAGCTCTAACTTCAGACTCTCGTATCAAACTGCGTACGTGTGATATTGACCGTACAGTGGCAGCACAAAACCATGGGAGTCCAAGAATGGAACACACAGCGACCAAGCTTGCCAAAACAAGTAAATCCAAATGATATCCATGGCCTTTCTAACATGGTAAACAAAATTTGCATATAAAGAACTATTTCAATGTAAATACATAGCAGGAAAATGGAGCTACGACAGAGGCGACTAACCAAACTCCCATCATTATTGAAGCTCTAACTTCCTTTCTGTCTAAAAAAAATGCGAATAATGTTATACCTTACCTTACTTGGAATTATGAATTAAAGTTTGTATGAAATTGTCGGGTTTTGCATACTATAATAATTTTATATCAATACGTAACTATTTATTTTTTATTTTATTATTAACTATTAGGGTGTATCATATCTTATCGTATCGTATCTAAGCTTGAATCATATCTTATCGTATCTGACCTTGAATCATAGTTATAAAGGCGGTACGATGCGAATCTATAGTAGTAAGGCCAGTGAGGCACTGATCGCCATTTCTTTGCCCTTGAGCCGGTAATGGACGAATCCCAAGACAAGACTTTCCGTTTACTTCCCGGTGCCAATATTACTACTTGGTGACAGAGACAATTCAGACAAACAACTTGTCCAAGGTCGATTCACGGGGCTCGACCCCATGCGTCCCGCTCCGCTAGCAGACGGAGCGGGCAGCATGCTATACTAGCTGCTGTACGCGGTCGGCCACCGTGTTACACAATAGTCTAGGCGCGTTGAGCTGAAAAGTCACAAAAAACCGTTTCAAGCGGTAAGTCATGTTCATTCTTGGCAACATACATTTCTTAACTACTTCGACCATGCTGATTACGAAAATCACTGCTGCTATGCGATATTTTGCGCCTAAGGGTCTCAAATCAAGACCAAAAACAAGAATATTCATGAATATTGAGTGAAAATTTTGGGATTTGTAGTATATATTCCAAGCTGTGTTCATATGCGGAAACAATGTTTTCTAGACTAATTCGACCCTATTGATTGCGAAAATCACTGTTGCCAGTGATCTTCAGTCTGAGGATCTCAAAACCAAGTGCAAAAACAAGAACTTTCATAATATTGAGTGAAACTGTTATTTCTCGTAGTAAATATCCCAAGCCATGTTCATATTTAAGAAAAATATGTTGCCAGAAATGAACATGACTGCGGCTTCCAACGGTTTTACCAGTTTTGCGCCTAATTTAGTATCTGAGAATTAGTTTTGATTATGCCTAC
Organism: Dendrobaena attemsi; assembly: GCA_034693945.1. Classification (NCBI taxonomy): domain Eukaryota; kingdom Metazoa; phylum Annelida; class Clitellata; order Crassiclitellata; family Lumbricidae; genus Dendrobaena; species Dendrobaena attemsi. The sequence goes on from JAQFXW010003796.1 coordinate 7,323, forward strand.
GCATTTCATTTATTGAACGAAATGCATCTCTAGTACTTGATAAATTGTTCTTCCCAAATGAAGCATTTAGAAAATAAATGTTCACACAGAAGACTTACAACAAGTTTGTGCTCTTTTCTGTTAACTATAACGGCAGTTATTTGTTGATCAAGGAATATGAGTACCGTTGCTAAACTGCCAGGTATCGCTGCCAAAAGTATCAACCACCAGTAGGTAATTTCAAGTGGATTGATGATCCATCCGCTACATAGAAGAAACATTGTCAGTTTACATTAGCAGGTTGGTAACAGGTTGGTTAGTAAAAAAAATAATGCTTGAACACTTTTACCTTTTTTCTCCAATTACGTCTGATTGTGTATTAATATATTGATAATGAAAAACATATACAATTTAAATCAAACTAGACAACTGTTTAGTATAATTTAAATTCCTTATAATTATAAATCATATAATTCTTTTATATAAAAAGGTGGATGTGTGTCCGTGTTGTGTGTCCGTGTGCCCGTCCGAACAATAGCGAAGACGTCACAGTTATACTAAAATTATTGGTGATCGCCTGGCAACACATGAATTAAGAGGCCTATGTCGTACATCGGTAACTTCGCTGCGATTTTAAGTATTGAAACACATTATGTTATATATTCCTACTGGAAAAATTGCATTATGACGAGAAGATACCGTCATGACGGAATTCGTCATCATTCTGACGGGCAGCATGCTAGATTAGTATGTTATACTAGTGGCTGTACCCGACGTTGCCCGGGTTCAGGTGGGATACAAAGGAAATGAAAACAGATTCTGCAGTTATCTCACCAATTTTAACCTTGGCATCATACCGGAAGGTAGGATCGTAAGCTAAGTTGAACTGCAGACGATACACATAGAGACACATGCCTGGCGACGTCCATAATCGTGTAACGTCAGTGCTATTCTATTGTTCAATCAAACAAACACATTTATGGTTGCCAGGCGACACACGATTATGGGCGTATGGACGGACAGAATCTTCTCAGCTTGAGTACCCCGCGTACTTCATCGTTATTGTACAGGAAGGTAGGAAAAGTATTTCTAATTTGAATGTTACTTACTGGGAGATTCACTGTTGAGCTTAAGGACAAACAACAGCCGACCTGCCTGTCATAATGACGACAGCTTGAGTCAAATGCCTTCACTCGCTTCTGACTTTCTCAATTCTTTTGAATTAATTATATATTATTAATATTTAAATATTATTCAAATATAAAAGATCCGAAACAATTACCGATCACTAATTGTTGTCTCAAAAGTCGCTGGAACATTGAGTTTCGCTGTATTAAGGCCAAAAATCGCGTCTAAAGCAGTCCATAGTACCACAGAAAGAAATACTGCAAAGTCGCCTAATGTTGTTCGAACCTGTACATAGTAAAACATAGTTAAACATAGTAAAAGTCACATCTCAATTACGAATAATTGAATAAAAGTCAATCTCAATTACGAATAACTTCACAGGGTGGTAAAACGACTCGCATTTGGATTGGTTTTCGAAATATAAGATTCAATTTGGCGAATTGGCAATTCTTCAATTGCGTGTTTCTAATAATTTTTCACCCAACATTAACGTTAGACTTTCCTTTAAATTGTAGTTATAAATTGTATTATAAATTAGCTTAATGTTTAATTGTAATTATAAATTTGCTTAATAGTTTTGGTCTTTTTGTATTTCATAATCATTACCGTTTTCGATAAACTAAGAAAGCCGTCCTTTCCGAAAAAAATCGTATAAAGTTATTTTTTATAAAGTTTTTTTAAGCTAAAAAGATAGCTACAGAAAAGCAATACTCTCTAATATTAAATCTATTATGTTTACTTTATGTTTAGATTGGATCCTCTCATGTTTACATTTATCATTACTGTACTAATTTTGTCATTAGTGGAAATATTGGTAAGTAAATTGGTAAGTAAATTCAATTATCTACAAATCTGATACGTTCATAAACTTGACAAACTCACCAACATAAACAATCGGTTTTACATGTAAGTGGTTATGGCTAGTTTATAAATTTCTGACAAATGCCAAAAGTTTTGACCGAGTTATATAAAGACAACATTCGGACAAATTATGAAACGTTTATTTTAACAAATAATAATAAATATATTAATTTCTGTATTTGTAATCACAAGAATATTTCGAATATCTACCTCTCTGGAACAGGTGGAACATAAAAGCGATATTATGTGGAGCGTTGTAAGCGTAGTCGTGAAGGTCGCCGCCTTGCAACCGTAGCCGGGTAAGGATATTGAGCAAATCCTTCACTCACAATTGCTCGTCGCGATGCGGAGTGTGAACTCCGATACATCTCCGGGCTGTAGTCAGAGCCGCCTCTGAGTAGTAGGAGATTTAAAAGGGAGGTACAGGTATGTGTGAATAAATATAAAAAAATAAAATAAATGAAAGTTTAGGAATAGGAACAGCAACACAACATCTAATGCAATTGAAATAGTTGTTATTACCTGCAGCGGAAAGTAGCGAGTCGTCCTTAGATTACGAAAAAATAGAGCAACAGCAAAAGTCCCAAATAATAGCACACACGATAGAAGAAAGACATCTGGTACTGAATCAGTGACCACAGATTTGCAACCATCTCCTGTCGTTAACCATTGATATTCTCTGCATGTTTCGGTTGTTATACATCCATATCGAATTTCAATCTTCTGTGATACTGTAACGCAGCTTTCTTTTATATGAAGAGAGCGGTTTTCAGTAAGAAACGATATGGTGTCGTTCAAGAAAAATAATTTTCCTGCTCTTGTTATATTATTTTCTGTTGATCTGGAATTGTCGTCGACGCAATAACACGCAAAATCAGCCGCCTCATTTCTAACTTGAATATGAACAGGGTTGCTTTTCCAGACTTCATACAATTGAATCAAAGCTTCATAAATGAATATAAATGATATCAAAACAGCAAAACATTCTTCCGTAAATCGGGTGATGAATCGTACCAGTGAACTCAAATCAAAGGCAACAATTAGAAGTAGATATAAAAATATCCACATTCCAATCCAAAATCGAAACGACATAAAATCAATTTGATTTTTTCTGAAGTGTAACAACAGAATGTCAATCAGAAGGTAAATCGTAATCAGTTTAATTCGATATGCAGTATTGAACTTCAATATTTATTGTTATTATTTATTTCAAATTCAATTAATTAATAATGCATGAAACTGCGTAAATGAACAATGAATATAGAAATATTCTCTGATAAACATGGGGAATTTCGGTGACTTTATGTGTACGTACTCGCAAATGTCGTATGCTATTCCTTCAAACACAAGAAGAGGACCTGTAGCTCCAACTATTGTCAGCGGTTGCCCAGCGAACAATGCGTAAATCAAACCACAGATAGCACCAGATAAAAGCATTTCAATAGTGCCCTAAAAGAAATATGTCTGAATGTGAGTGAAAAAGGTTGCGAATTCAATCAAATCTCAATTTATTTCCTGTTGAAATTAATCGCTCTTTAAATGAATTTTAAAAACATCAGATTTGGAATATCATGTTGCGTGTATTATAGGGAATACTGTAATAAAATTATAAGTAATTACCTAAGTAAGTTAATTCTTTATTATGCAACTCCGCTTTAGAGCAAAGCTGCTCAAGAATTGGCAAGTCGTTCCTCCAACTTGTCTTTTTCCTCTTGACCCGCAAAGCCCCGCTAGACAAGAGGGAAGCATGTAGAATTCATATGGGCCTCTCAGAAAAAACTTCTTAAAAGCTTTTAAACGTCTGCAGCATGTGTGGTCATTCGTTATTCTTCATTCGTCTCGTGTAACTATCAGTTTTCTTTTAATTTGTATAATTATAGCATTCACCTTCTAGCATTTCTGTCAACTGAAACTCTCATGGAGCGCATATTTATTTACCTAGCCTATTTGTCTATTCGAGGCATCCGGCAACTTTACTGGAAACTTGGGATACAGATTAGATATTCAAATACTTAAAAGGCTGACAGTGGGTTAATATTATCAGCAAAATTAATTGGAGACCCGGACGCTGGACCCGGGTTGCTAAAAGCTATGACTGCTTTCGTCAACCTCTTGCTCGCTGGAGTCTGTCCGTCGGAGCTGCGCTCCTTCTTATTTGGCGGACACTCTTTGCCTTCCGCAAGAGTTCGAGTTCGGGTGGTCTAAGACCACCCGAAGCTATCGGTTATGTCTGGCGCAGACTGGCGTCGAAATGCGCCAATGCATACGCCATCCCACGTGTCACTACCCTGC
>JAQFXW010003797.1:0-11582 GCA_034693945.1 Dendrobaena attemsi
ATCCTAGCGACCGTCACGATGAAGCGTCTCCATTTCCTTCTTTCTGAAGTCGCGTCCCTTAGTTCTGCCAAATTCATCCCAGTTTTTTTCCTGTATCTCGTCCATCCATGTTTTCCTTGGTCGCCCTTGTTTTCTCCTTCCCTCTCCACAAGCCAACATAGGGTTGCCACCTTTCCAAAATGGGAAGTCGGGACGCACTTTCGAAGCGTTGTCAGTCTGTCACCCAAATCGTAAAACACGAGTCGCCTATAGGCTATTATTTAATTAGGCCCCTATGTGGAACCAGAGGCGGTTGCGTAAGTCATGCGATATTCTTGGAAATGGAATGTTCTGATTAAACAAATTTTTAAACGACTAGGCCTACTAGTCTATTAAATTTGAGTAGGACTATATAGGCCTACGTACAAAAATTGCTAATGACGAGGAAATAATATTATAGGCCTAGCCTATCTATATAAATTTTATAGGCTGCATCATGGTTCATTTTCATGATTAGGTCTAAGTTTTTGCAATTTTAGGTAGGACCACATTGTCAGATTCTGTTTATCAGAGCAAGTTTTCAAGCAGGTTACGCCTAATTGCTGTGCGATTGACACAATAATGGATAGTAACTGCATTTTAAAGTAGGCCTACTCTTTCCCGCTGTCAAGCGATTATGTCAGAAAATGAAAGCTGTAGGCCCAATAACTACGTACTTGCACTGGCAATAGAACTAAAATCTCAGAAAAATTTTCATGGCAAATTTATTCTTCCTTTAGGTCTATACTTAAGGTGACATATTCGCCAATTCCCGTATAGCCTTTATACCTAGGCTTATTTATGTTGCCCTTCATCGGGTCACCCGCCTTATTAATAAACGGTGCTGAACGAAAAAGATCTGGTTATGCAAGATAAAAGCACTTTGGCCTAAAGACACTGTCATAGGCACCAGCTAGCATTGAATGTGTATTGGGGTATTCCTGGGAGCTGGGTTATTTGCATTTATGTATTTCTATACCGCCTCTGACAGACCACTACTACTCCGAGGCGGTCCCGACTACAGCCCGCAGGTGTGTCGGAGTTTGACACGCCGAAGCGCTTGAGCAATTGTGAGTGAATGACTTGCTAAAGGTCCTTACACGGCGGGTAGGATTCGACCCTTTGGTTGCAAGGCGGAGACCTTCACACTACCACAAAATGATAGATTCTTTAATCTTTATGTAAATTTACGTGGGCCTATTGCAGGAGCATTATACTAATAAGAATCTGTAGTAATTAGACACTAGGCCTATATTTAGATAAAGTCAGTATAGGCCACGATGTATGCATGTAATTATAATGTTTAGTGTATAGGCCTCAAATGTATTAATGCTATGAATAAAGTTAGTCGTATCTGGAAACAGCGTCTGGGTGCGACTCACAGACATTATGTTTAAGCAGTATTTTGTTATGCCATACAGTACTTGCTAGTTCAGCCACAAATGTGAAAAAATCGGGACATTTGGTTGTCCCGACTAGGTCAAGTCGGGACGAGGGACATTTGCCTCAAAATCGGGGCAGTCCCGACAAATTCGGGACACGGTTGGTACATCATTTCCTTTTCTAATCCATCTGATCTCATAATATGTCATCACCATTGTCAGTGTTCAATCAGGTTGGATAAATAAATATATACGGCCTTGACCAAGAAATTACCTCATAAGTCTTGATGGGAACACAGTATATATAAAATTATATATACTGTGATGGGAATTGGAAACAGATTTGTTAACAAAATATTATAATTTTACAAAGTCAGGCTAGAAATGTGAAAATGTTTGGACCATAATTTAGGTTTTTTTAACGACACTAGAACATAACAATTTGTGGAAAATCGCCTAAAATATTTGACCTGTCTCAGCCCAATACATGTATTTGATTTTCACCTTAATGTGCTACTGCTGCATAGATGGCTGTCCAAGTTGCAGCCGCAGGACTGGATTAACAAATGTGAGGGCCTTGTTCAGTAAAAGTGGGACCAGGGTCTAACTCCACACAATCCCAACAAAAGGACACGTAAAACGTGTTATATTCCACGAATCTTGTGCTTATTGCAAACGATAGTAAAGCAATAATAAAGCTGTGTATATCAAAATGATTAGTTTCAAATTATAATGATCGGTGATGAATTAAAAGTAGTTTTAAACCATGTCTTTAGGCTTTTCTCAAAATTAAAATTGCTCATCTACATGACAATGTGTGAGCCCTTAAAGTGTGAGGGTCAGCTGAACATACCTTAATCCGGCCCTGCATAGATGCATTAACTATATGCAACAAATCAATATTCACGTTATTAAGAAACTTAGGCCATTTAAATTCCGACTGATCTGGCAAAATTAATGACGAGTAGTCCCATGTCTCTACCAGGTCACACATACAATTACTGTATACAAGTACATAATAAGGTAAAGTGTAACAGTGGGTGTAAGGTATTTTACAAAAGATCAAACTATAAATCTCAGTCAGGTTACCACCAAATAACAGAATTTTAAAAGTCTACTCTTTTCACTCCTGTCCTAATTGATCTGATTCTAATTTCAGCCTTTTAGCAGAATGTGAAGACATATCCTCATCATAGTTTAGTTTTCCATTTTCAACTGGATTACTGGTTTCCTTCAGATAGCTGTTCGCTACATTGACTGAATAGATATTTTTACGCTTGGCAGGATTCCCATGCATATCAGAGTTACGTATGCGCTCGATATTTACAGAACAGTCCTTTAGATGTTGGCTCTTCATATGACGAATAAATGGTCGTCCGATCTGTACAGTTTTAAGGCAGAGTGGACAAGCTTCCCGTTCTGTAGAGTGTTTCACATGAAAGTGACGACGAAGTGAAGGCAAACTGTTGAACGACTCCTGACAGCGCGAACACTTGTGCATGTGGTTTGTGACGATGTGACTGTTCAATTCTTCGGCAGTTACATGGGTCGTTCCACAAGTCTTGCACGTATGAGAGGTTTTTCCAAGTTTATTGCTACCCTCATTCAGATTACCATAAAGTCCTGATGGATTTGATTCACATAGCGGGCGAGTTTTGTCTATCAATGATGCAGCAATTGTGGTAAGAAGAATATTTCTATTTGCAAATATGTTACCATGAAATAACAGCATGTGTCTTTCAAAGCTTTGAATATCTCTCAAAGGCAATGAACAGATGCCACAGTGTTTAAATTCACGTGACATGGACATCACGTCACGATGAGCTGAGCTCAAGTGTTCAACAGCATTTTTTAGATTTAATTGCTGACATAATGAGCAGCATTTCAAAGTCATTATTAACCTGCTATCACTAGCATGTACCAAATGGTAATGTCGTAAAAGGCCAGATATGCTGTAAAATGATTTCGTGCACAAAGAGCATGAATGTGACGGAACAAGGCAGTTGGGATCATCTAGGCCAACCCTGTGAGCATTGCGGAAATGCACGGAGAGTGACTGGCGATCCTTGACGAATCCATCACAGAGCTCACAGATCTCCAGGTTCAAAGAGAGCCGATTTGTGTCAGTGGAAGGTGGCAGTCTTGGTGTTCTGACAAAACTCACAGCATCTCCTCTCATCAAGACATTTGAAGACACGACAAATGGAGACATTTGAGCAGAATTCTGCACAACACTCTGCCTGCCAAAGGAAACAATTGGCTTAGTCGGCGCAGGAAGATTCAATGCAGATGAGGGGGCAAATGGTAGAATTGGGGGTGGAAAGATTACTGGTGTCAAGATCGATCTGCCCTGGTGTTGCACAATAGTACATATTTGGTTGCCCACCTGAAAAAACCGAGTTTCAGCACCAGATATGCTCCTATGATTCTGAAACTGCACAGTCGGAGTTTGAGAAGCCAGTAATTGCATTCGTAACAGATCAGAACCAAAGCCACGAGGAAACAAAAGACATCGTTCCGGCTGAACCATGGTTACTGATGGAGACACACCCAACAGTGATTGTGGTGCATCCTTGCCCACAAGTGGCGGAATATTGATTCCGGTCTGTGAAAGATTCTGTGCCAAATTAGTCGGAAGCACAAGACCTCTCTGAGAGTGGGATATCAAATTTGCTCGTAAGCTATTCGGAGTTGCTGTTGGCATCACTCGCAGTTGACCTGGAGCAACTACAGGAAGTAAAGAAGGTGTAACCAGAGGACTAACCACAGAGCAAGGCTGGGCAGAATTTCTAGGTGGCACAACGGAAAGCTGAAGCTGTGACATGATTGATCCGTGGCTCACTGAAGGTGTGACTACAAAATGAGCTAAAGGCAAAGAAAGTGCAACAGAAGACGGAATCGTGGCACACTGCTGTGGCGGCTGTATTATAAGCGAACATGATGGCATACTCGAACGAAGTGGCATTTGAGGTGGCTTCCCTCCTATTTGGAAAGCCTGGTTGGCAGAAGTTGCTGCACAAGTAACAGTGCCTAGCATTGCCTGCATATCATCCGTCAGCAGTGGCTTAGGTGCAACAAAAATTGGAATGTCGCATTCCATCCTAACAGGAGAGAGATTGCAGTTCAAGTCAAACAGCTTACAGCATTTGGCTAAATGACTTTCTAGGCGTACCTGGTGGTTGTTCTCAAATGGACAGAAGTGACACTGATGCTGAGCCACCTTCACTGTGCCCAGTGCCTTCAGTTTGTGTCTTCTCTTCAAGTGACGAATGAAATATCGAGGTTTCAGGGCTGTGAACGTGCACAAACAACAATGCATATCTCCATTACGAGATACATCACCAAACTGACTGTGAAATGCCAGCACAATTCGAGACTCTGACCAAAATCCACACATGCACTGTCTGTTTTGAAAGGCAAATGCTTTGTTTTTCTTGGCTAATCTTTGCCTATTTGCAGCCAGCACAGATAGTTGTCGATTCTTCTCAGTTTCAGATAGCCGACTTATCGTAGTTTGTGTTTGCATGTAAATCAGATCTTGACATACCCATTCAGTAACCAAACCAAGTCCGACATCATGTAACAGTTTCGCCACTGAACGAAAAGTTTTATTGGATGCTGTTTCTGAAGATCTTGAGACAGTGAAATCATCTTTATTTTTAATCACAATAATCCTGGAAGCAGAAGTACTGCAGTTATTAACACTACGATTGATTTCACTAGTTTTCTCACTCGGGAGACCTCCGTTCAGATTAGAAGTCGCTTTTTGGCACGAGTTAGCAGTTGACGTCACGCTAACCTTTGTTATACAAGTTTTCTCACTTCCTGTTGATGTCATGCAATGCACTTCAGTAGCATTTCCACCAACTGAAACAGGAACGTAGCCACTTCTCTGTTTTTCTGAGTCATTACACAACACGCCAACCGTTTGTACAACACCTTTCAATATTTGCTGGCCACTACTCTCAGTTTTCTTACATTTCTCTTCATTCATCTCAAAACACATTTCACTTTGGTCCATTACAGTGACATGATTTGTCTCATCAGAAATCACTTCACCATTTGCATCAGATTCGCTTAATCTAAAACTTTTCTTCAAGTCCATACTGTCTTGCATTTTACAGCAAAGGTTTCCGTCAACTTCTGCAGTTCTCAAAATTCCTGCCATTACACATGTTTCACTTTCATCCCTTGTGGTTATATTTTTCTTTGTGGTTATATTTTTCTCATCACAAGTCTTCTCATCACTGGCAACAGTTTCATTTAAGCCAACACTTTTCTGAATATTCATTTCGTCTTGCACTTTGCCACAAAGTTTTCCAGCAGCTTCGGCAGTTACAAAAATTCCTGCCTCATGACATTTTTCACTTTCACCTATCATGGTTAAATTTTTCGCATCAGAAATCGTTTCACCATTTGTATCAGATTCACTTAATCCAACTTCTCCATCCAATTCAGCAGTTCTAAAAACTTCTGCCTCAAGACATGTTTCACTTTCACCCATGTTGGTTGAATTTATTGCACCAGAAATATTGTCATCACTGGCAACAGTGTCATTTAATCCAACATTTTTCTGAAAATTCGTTTTATCTTGTATTGCACTGCAAAGTTTTTCTTCAACTATATCAGTTCTACAACTATCAGTCTCAGCAAGTGCTTTACTTTCACCCATTGTGGCTAAGTTGATTTTATCATAAATCTTTTCATCATTGGTATTTGATTCACTTGATCCAATATCTTTCTGCAAATCTGTTTTGTCTTGCATTCTGCTGCAAAGCTTTTCTTGAACTTCTTCAGTTCTCAATAGAAGACGTGTTTCTTGATTCCCATCACTGGTATGAAGGCGAGAGTTTCTTTTTCTGGGTCACAACTTGGGAATGTAATCTCTACAGTTGTTAGACCAGTTGTAACGTGTCCTGGGCGTATTCCCAGATTTGACTCTCAAATTAATATCGGCACGGAACTATACCCAGCAATCTACACTCGAAGCTTTTCCATAGCGCAGGTAAACATGTAAAGTGAGATATGCGTTTCCGACTTGTAACCATTTCTGCCCAAAAAACAGAAAACCAAAGTCTTATCTTCAAAGCCCAGCATAAGAAGTGGACACTGGACAGCAAAGCATAGCTATTCAAATTCTGAAACAAAAAGAAAATACTTTTGTTACATGAATGCCTTTGACTTACCTACCTTTTAAAGTATCTTGGGATTCTCAACATCATTATCACTAACTGATCCTAACACAGATAATAAGACAGAGCAATGCCTCAACCTTGCATTACACCTTAGTCCTTCTAGCGCACTTCTGCACATCGGGCAACATAGCTGCTCCACTCCACTCTATCCATGACGTCTACAGACACCAGTTCTACGTTGGTATTCCTCTCCCACGACTTCTCTTTGGAATCCAGTTGCTTGACTGGTTATCCTGTGCCTATCCATACGAACCACATGCCCCAATCACCCCATACATCTGCCTTTCCTACTGTTGACATTTTCCATGTCTTCATGTTCGGTTCTTTCCTGTATAACTCCTTTCAGTATCTTGTCTTGCCAAGAGATGTGCAAAATTCGTCTGATCCTCAAACTAATCATAATCAACAATAAACAAATGATATCCAAAAGCTCAAAAATATTCCCAATTTACGTCTGGCCCTGTCAGTGCAGGTATTCACTGTTCAGCTATATACAAGAAGTTGATATGAATAATTTCAAAAAGGTCTGGTGTCCACGAAATGGTGCAGAAGCTGCATGAATCAGACAATGAATCCCTTGATGATGGTGACAATAACTCTGATATCAGCAATGACATGAATTCAAATGAATTTACAATCTGTCAACGACCCCGACCCAAGTGGCCACAGTGGGTTTCACTGCTATGCCTGAAGGTGAGGAGTGGTCCTCCACCCGCTGCCTCGTCAGCTTTCACAGCTACAGTTCAAGATAGGCAAAATATATGCTGGAAAGACAGAAATGCAAATTATAATCCAAATGTGGGTTTCACTTTATAGTGTTATTTGGTCTATGCTTGGCAGCAACAGTTGCTAATTTGCATTTCCTTGTTGCAAAATATATATTCACTGGGCCGGAGTCACGAGCACTTCTGAGATAAGGGGGCATTATATAAGTTATTTTGATGGATTGACTGATACAACATGTGACCGAAGGAATTCAAATGAGTCAGTTGTAGGGAAATTAGATTGCTGGGAAAACGAAAAATAGTTATCAACATCATTTTTTCCCATTTTTAGATTTTAACGAAAAGGAACATAAAAATATGTTTAACACTACTGCTTTTTTCTGACGGCAGGCACCCGTATGACGTACAGGAACGTTTCTGAAGCTATTAAATTTTAATTTATTTAATAATCGATGTTTTTAGTAGTGTTGATTGTCAATAATAGTATAATTAAAAAAATTTAATAACGTGTGTTGTACCACAGTACTATTATAATATCACAGACTCACAGTACGTCGACTCCCAACCGTTACCATAGTCACAATGTGTGACCAATTTTCTTACCATCCCCTATGTTGTAACTTGAGATCCAGCTGACTATGCTTAGGCCTAATTAACAATTCCAAGTTGAAGCATCAAAAGATGCCAAGATACCAAAATTGGGATGAAAAGCCAAGATTTGGCATAGAGTCAAGCAGCGGGTAACACTTCCAAAATATCAGTTTCAAAATGATACTGTTATGGGCTCCGTACACTGTTGTTTAAAAGTCAAGTAGTGATTTTCCTGTAAAAATTTCGTATAGTAAACGACACCTAAATTTTTACAAAAACAGCATTTATCACATTTCTGATATCGTATTTATGAACAAATTCGTTATTTTAGTATTTTCAGGTATTTTGTTAAGAATATAATTCTAGTTCCGTGGTTACATATAAAAATCAGCCCTATAGGCTTATTTTAAGGTACTGTTCACACATTGTGAGAGATTGAACTGATACACGACGTGATCTGGCTGGTTCTATTGGTTGGAGTATTAACATTAACATAATTTGTTCGCATGTGCTGACACTGAAAGCCAGAGCTGCTAAAGATGTCAACTGCCTCTGTAAATGATCGAGATTGAGGCCTCACACAATGATAAAATCTTAAAAGAACGCTGGCGAGAATTGGACTTTGGCAAGAGGCGGAGCTCAATGAAGAGTCCGAGCTCAATGAAGAGTCCATTCCAGGTCGAGGGGCTACAACAGAGAAGGCTCGGTTCTATCTTGTGGAGGTATGGGCAAAAGGAACTTGAAGGAGACTCTGTTCAGATGAGCAGAGTGACCTAGACCCTGTGGTTATGAAGACAGGACAGCAGGATTTCTGCTGCACCTAACAGAATATAATTACTTCTCAGGCAGAAGGATCAGCACATGCGCGAACTCTCCACCGCACAGGTGTAGCACATGCGTAGTTGACAAAAATGGCGGAATTGTTATTCGTTGGATAATGGCCAGAATCGAGAAAAGGAGTGCAATGTGAAAGTCGGTTAGGGTTAGTTTACCCGTCGTGAGGGTCAGGTTAAACACCGTGGTGTCTACCCAAATTGTCCAAATGGGCCAAAACCGAATTTCTGTCGATTTGCCGTAAGTGTTCTTCTATCTAGCGTCCGATTTGCCGAAAACTAGAAAACTAAGTTCTTGGCTGTCTTCAAGTGCTGTCCTCGAACAAAGCCTATCCGATGCATTCCATAATAATGGGTTACAACTGTCATTAAAATTATCTTTAACAATATTGGCGATAAGGTTGGTTTTATGTTATTAGCGTTTTCAGTGATACGGTCTCATGGTATAAAACAGTTTCAGATATTCGGCTTTAATTTGCTTTTGGCGATTCGGAGTCCGACGATTCGTTACGATACCCCTGTCGTTAGGATAAGCGTTAAGTATATGTTTATTTTATTATTTACGCATTTCTATACCGCCCTTTCGTCTCCTACTACTCAGAGGCAGTCCCGACTACACCACGAAGGAGTTTCAGAGTTTTCACACCGAAGCGCCACGAGTAGCTGTAGGTGAAGGACTTTCTCAAGGTCTCTACGTGGTGGCTTGGGTCTAAATCGAACCCGCGAGCCTTTGGACGCCTGGAGGCGACTATCCCACTGCTCCACACATGCCCCATGTGCTAGCCCGAGATTATTAAATTTCTGAATGTCCGCAGACATCGGGAGTCGAACATGGTCAGGGTCGGACTGGCTTGCCAGAGTGGCCCGTGAAATTTAGCCATTGACGGCCCAATCTGTCTATTTCCATACACTCAGTAACAGGCCTATAACATAATTATAAATGTAGTTGATTATAGGGCTATTATAATTTTTATTTTTATTGCAGTTTTTCTAGAGTAGGCCTATGTGTAGGCCAACAATAATATCAATGGTGTCATCAGTGACCAACTGACCATTCATTATTTATTAATCCTTTCACAAGAAATCAACAGAAAAGACTAGCTAGACCAATAATTAGCCTAAGTTAATCAGTCTTATTGTCAAGTCCTGAAACCTCATGTACGCCTCTTAAAGCCCACTACTCAGAGGCGGTCCCGACTACAGCCGCAGGTGTGTCGGAGTTAACACGCGAAGACCAAGACCTTGAACCTCAATGCCAAGACTCTTAATCTGGAGACCAAGACTTTTAGTGTCAAGACCAAGACTTTCATTCTCAAGACCAAGACTTTTAGTCTCAAGACCATTCAAGACTTTTGAAATCACTCGTACATACACATGATAAAAAAAATGGAGGTGTTTTAAGGAATAATAAACACTCATTTCTTTCGAATAAAGCAAAGATTCCAGAAATAATTATTTCTCATAAGTCTGCCACGTGAATTGTAGCCTATTTCTGTTGAATTTGTATAAACACAAAATCGCTCAGCCTTTTCTGACCTCATGAAAATCCCACCCTGAGAAAAAACATTTGGAAGGCGCAGAAGTCGCTGGTACACCAAGATGCACAAGCCGTACGTGTCTTTTAAATCTTCCCATAATTGGTTTTTCATTATATTATAGATTTAACGACTTTGAATTCACTGAACATTCAGGCAAAAATAGCAAGAACTGGAATATGCCTATGAGTATCCAAAACCTAAATATAATTAGAACTGCAAGTCACTACTGAATATTATATATAGACTAATATAGTGACCTGAATAGTAAATAAGTAGGCTAAGTAATCATGTATAACTGTTTTCAGTGACTTTTCAAAAGTCTTAGTCTTGTAATATCAAGACCAAGACCTTTGGCCTCATGACCAAGACTTTTGGTCTCAAGGCCAAGACCAAGACTTTTAAAAATGAACTCAAGTGCACTCGAGTTCAAGACTTCAAGACCGAAGACAACAAGACTGAAGTTAATTGACTTAACTTAGCAATTAAT
Organism: Dendrobaena attemsi; assembly: GCA_034693945.1. NCBI lineage: Eukaryota > Metazoa > Annelida > Clitellata > Crassiclitellata > Lumbricidae > Dendrobaena > Dendrobaena attemsi. Next base: position 10,770 of record JAQFXW010003797.1, read on the forward strand.
ATCTTAATATGTTCAAATGTAGTCTTTTTCACTTTTGTACCATCTGTAGTAATTTAAAAACGAAGTGACCTCGATAAAAAAACCATCGTTTTGGAGTGACATATACCGTAAATTCCACGCTATTTCGCAAGGGTACTCTGAGAGATTCCCATGTGTACTCTAAATCAATCAACATCCGTCAGCCATACCCGAATGCGCTTCCCCCGATATAACAACTATGCCCTTCCACCACAGTGATTTCCTCCGTGAAGAAAATTAGGCGAACATTTAGAAACGGGAAGCGGTTTATTTCGGTGGTATTGTATCCTACATTGTTATTGGTGCGGTCTACATATTGGCGAAGTCTCCATCTAAGCAATGATGTAGCAGTAGCCAAGAAATATAAGGTAGTATATTATAATAATTATTGTTACGATGAAGTATGAAGAGATGATAAAGTAATTAGCGGAAACTAAAGTATGACTTCACACCGCATTCCTCCTTATATTTGGTGGCCCTGAAAGGGCCGGTCACCAGGCGCTACACCACCCACAGGTGATATTCAGCACTGTTGGAATGCTGTCTAATTACCACACAAAAGAACCGCCCCCGTTTCTAAATGTTCACCGAAATTTACTACATTAATCTCAATGGGTACCTGACCCTAACCGACCCTCTCGACGGGTACTATATGCGAAATTATGCGTAAAGCTTCGCCAAGCATAGCATTCCGAAATTGCTTCTGCGAAGGAAAATTGGTGAACATTTAGAAACGGGGGCGGTTTCTTTCTACCGAGAGTTGTCAATGAGCGGAAGCTGTGTCCACAGACATAG
>JAQFXW010003798.1:0-11580 GCA_034693945.1 Dendrobaena attemsi
AGCGCTCGTGAATTAGCTGGTGCCCAGCGCTTAGCTTTACAGAGCGCTTTAGAAATGTCGAGTTTACGATTACGATTGTTATATGCGGTTCCGTGGAAGCAAAACCATTGAACATGATATAATAGAATAATGATATGATTACAGCTGCTGGAATGGAGTGTCATTCCAGATCGTGTGTCACAATTCACTGGACATCAGAATTACCTAATCAAGACTTTAGAGTGTAAGCCTAGCATATACATACAGACAGGGTGATTCATAAAAAAAATCCCCTACGTTTTCACTAATATTTAACAAATAAAAGTTCACAGGCTAAAAGTCAATTCATATCTACACAGGGGCTTTAACTACCAAATTTCACTAAACTATATCAAACAGAACAAAAGGTATTCAAGTCTTAGTGACGTCACCCACTGTTTAATTTATCAAAATATTTCAAATATTTTGATAAAAGATGGTTCAAAAACGTGTAACAGGTTTGTGCTGATATTTTCGCCAAGAGTGAAAATCTTTTAATGAAATTCTACAGGCTTAAAGATAAATCGTATTTTCTATAAACCACCAAATTATATCAAAATATTTCAAATGCAACAAATGTTACAGCACTTTTGGCGAGAACACCTCCAGTATTCTGATGAATCAAAAAAGTGTATATAGCACAACAAACATTACAGAATAAAGGGCTGTAACTTTTGTTGCATTTGAAATATTTTGAAAAATTTGGCCTATATACGTACGTATTAACTACCTTTAGCCCTATGACATTTCGTTTTAAACTGTTTACATTCGGAGGAAATGTGAAATGTTTACATTTAGTCCACATATTAGCAAAAACCTGTTTTAACCTTTTTTAACCATCAAAATCAGTAAGTGACGTCACTAAAAGTTGATTGACTTTTGTTCTTTTTGATATATTTTGGTGAAATTTGTCAATTATACGTAAATATGAATTGCCTTTCAGTTTTTGAAATTTTATTTATGAATATGTACTTTTGACCGAAATATTAGCAAAGACCTTATGGGATCATTTTCTTATGAATCACCCTGTATTTATGCGTATATATAATTATATGCCATTAGGTCAAACCTCTGTATGTCAATATATTTGTAATGGAGGTCTGCTATATTCATCTGATTTAGATGTGTCAAAACTTTTCCAGTTATGATTCGTGTTGAGACTTGAGAGACTTCTAGATCTGTTCACAGCGTTTACCAACTTCTCTCGTCTTTGTTTTCCTCGGTTTCTTCGTTTGCGTTTTTCTTGTCGGATTCATTTCTCCCGAAGTCATCGGTTGCGGCAGCTTCAAAGAAGTCTTTGTCGGCGGCGAAAATGTAACGACGGAGTAGGAGGAGATGGAGGAGGACGAGGAGGAAGAGGAGGAGAAGCTGAAAGTAACAAGGAAGACTGGAAATAGAATCCACGACGTATAAGACGACGGAGAGAGAGACAGACAGAGAGACAGACAGAGACAGAGAGAGGCAGACAGAGACAGACAGAGAGACACAGACAGAGAGACAGAGAGAGGCTATTAAAATGCTCTTCTGCCTTTTACCGCCTTTTGCTGCTGCTGAATGGAGTACGATGCGATGAGGCTTGGCGTCGGAATTTAATAGAGCGACCAGTATTTTACATTCATTGCCGGTGTGTTGCAATTTGAAAGAGATCGGTGACAGCACGCGGGAGATCTACTGCTACTATACAGCGACGGCTTCGTTGTTGCGCTGACTTATAAGGACGGGACAGGTGCTGTAAGTCAGTCAGGAAGCGCGATGCAATCATCGGTGGGAGTGTGACTTACGACCCACCTACGACCCACCTACAGCTAGATAGCAATAGACTCGCCGTTGAACTCAGAGCCACCGGTGTCCCTTCTGGATCCACGCGGTATATAACTTTAGCCAAGCTCACTTTGTACCTATAGGGGCCTAACGCGGGAGCTGATATTCCCTCACCATAATAAATATTATCGCCACCGTTACTGCGTTTTTTCATTGTGTTGATCAATATTGGCACTATGCAATTACCGTCATTTGGCGCAACGGGAGTCAGAAGTATAAATTTGGCATAAGCCTAGGCCTACCCCACGATCATGCATGCTCATAATAGACACAATCTACATTCACCACATTAATCTCGCTGTTATCATGCAATCTTTTAAAACTTGTTAGCTATTGCATCTGGAAATGTTTACGTGTTTATGCTTTGTTTGTAAGGAAAGTAGGCCTACAGACTTAGTACAGAGAAGTGAAGTCAAGATAGGTTTAGTCTTCTTACACCTATACCTGTTTGAGTGTGGTCGTAGTTGTTTCACTTCAAGGTCGACATCTCCTTCGATTTGAATCCTTCTGTCTCCTTCTGCTGCCATCTCCAGCACATGAAACCCGTTCAGGGTTAACCCTAAAAGCACATGCACATAATATACACACACTCATTTATATCTGTGCGCAATCCTAACGGCTATAGGTTCCAGTTCCATTACTGAATGATGGTCCGAACTCTCTTCGCGTTGACTATGCAGTGTATACATGTAGATCTACACACTTCCGGTATAGGCCTACTATAGATATTATTTATTGTAAGTCTATAGCTGCTTTAATGAAACCTATTTATGAACCATGTTTACCACTGAATTAATTTATTTTTAGGATTAATTATGATGTTGCGCAAAGTGAATTTTCGCAATTTCTCAGAGCCACACAAAATCGGCCTATGGGGTCTACGCGTCGGGGCTGAACTACAGCAGTCATGCAGCTTATTCATTGGCACTAGGTCCCAGGCGGACTGTACTCCGACTGATGGGTATATTTTGCAAGCTGACCAGTATTTTGAGGAATTGCTTTTATTTCATATGGGCAGGAACTGTCTTGCTGCAATGTTATGTTTACAGCCGCCGCATGTATAGGCCTATAGGCTAGGCTACTTCATAACCAACACGCTGACGTTAGCAGATTGCAACGATATAGCCTATCGTTGAAATGTCGGAATAATTATTTATTATGAATGAGTAATTGGCCATACCTCATAGATCAACGGCCAATCTTGTATACCTGACAGCATGAAACTAATAAGCCTACACTGATGTAGGCCTATTAAACAAATAATTCATTTGTAACCGTATTACTTACGGTATTAGGTTGTTACTATAGTCTTTATTTCTGCTTTGTTTATAAGATATTTTAGTGGCCGAGAATAAAATCCTTATTATTGTTAGTCTCAAAAGTTTTTGAACGGCAGCCGCACTAGATGAACTGATGCTGCATCGAATTCTAAGCACAGACCTGCCATGGTTCCGTGAAAGTGACGAATGAAATGACCTGAGGAGGCATCTCTCTTTCCACCGACGAACACATTGACCTGATGATTGAACGTCGTCAACTGAAGCCCTATTGGATAAAACAGAAAACGCGTTCTTACCGTAACTATAACTGATCTGATTTCGTCTGTTATAAGACGGCAGATAAGTATGGCAGATCAGCTGTCTTATCCGTTTATCCTTCAGTTACCGTCGATTTAATTCTTTTTACCAATGTAGGCTTACAGCATTATTGTTTCACCGACAGACTGATCCTGCATTTCGTTCAATTCAAGTCTTGACATCTCAGTTTAAATACATAGGTGTTTTCACTTAGAAAGTCAAATAGTTTGGTACCGAAAGTAAATTTATATGGTTCGGTATACAGTGCGTGGTCCTTGCTTTAAACAGATTAATTGACTTTTGTTCGTTCGTCAATCTGACGGAGACAGACAAGATGCTTGTGTACAGTAGAGTAGTCTCCATGGAAGAGCAAAGCAGCAACTGACCATAGGCTGTGATCCAACGATCGATCGATCGAATGATTTACTGATAAGATCTTCTCCTTGTCTGAGGGGGGAGGGAATTGCAACGGCAGTCGTGTGTTTGTCGACCTCTACTGGCCGGTTGAGCGGGCGCCCTCCGCTGTCACGGACAATGGATTGTTGCGTACGAATCCCGTTCACCCGAGAAAGACGCCAATAAAAGACGAAGCAGTGCATTGACCAACCAGGGAGATTCGGTTCTCCCTTTTAACTGCACACTCCCTTACAGCTAACACTGACCTGGCCGTCTTACGGTCAGCGCTGTTTCCGCCCTATGTAATGTTAGTCTCAGCCTTTGCTTGTCTGCCACTACATGTATCTCTGCGCATTCATCCTCTCCTTCCATCCATCTCCAGCCGTCCCTCCGATTTCTTTACGCGAGATTTACTCCGAAAGCACAATCGCTGCCAATGGTGTATTCCAATGAAATGCCACCAGTCTGCAATGTTTATAAAACGACGGCGAAGTAGATTGAGAAGAATCGATTCTTCGAGAACGATCAACTGAGCCTCCTTCATAACTTTTATACTACGAACAGTTTAATATATTAAGACTAGCAATGTGAGAGAGAGAGACAAAGACAGAGACAGACAGAAACAGAGAGATACAAAGATACAGAGAGAGAGAGAGACACAGACAGACGGAGACAAATAGATAGACAAAGAGCAATAACTGAGATATAGGCCAACCGGGTGAGGCAAAAGAAGACTCCCTACGTTTTTTACCAATATTTTCGTCAAAAGCGGGAACATTTAAATAAAAGTTTACTGTCTGAAAGGCAATTCAACAGAACAAACGTTATTCAACTTTTAGTGACGTCATCCACTGTTTTTTGATGGTTCAAAAACGCTAAACAGTTTCTTGCTAATATTTCCGCTACAAATAAATATCATGTTATGAAATTTACCAGGCTCAAAGGCAACTAATATTTACATATAGTGACCAAATTTTATTGAAATATTTTAAACGCAATAATAGTTGCAGCACTTTTTGGGGGAACATTTGTTGCGCTACACGTTTTTAAATCGGCAGAATTTAGTAGGTGGACTCACTAAAAGTGCTGCAACTTTTGTTCCAAAAGAGAATTTAAAAAATGAATAGGTACATTGTAGGCCCAAAACGAAAGTTTTATTTATGTGGAGGAGCGTGACCCTAATTTATTATCGGAGATTGTCAAAGATTAGCGGGTGTAAGACCGTAAAGAACCTAATATTACATGAGTCCCGCTATTGGACCACCTGTGACAGAAGGCTATAGTCATGGGCAGAGTTTGAGTTCCGAAAAAGTTGATGACTTTTTTAGTCATCACCTTATTTTTGGGTTGAATGTATGACTCGATGGGGGGGAGGGCTGAACCTTCCGCGGGCCTGAATACTGCATGGGACTAACAAATCTAAATCTCTCCATGGGTGGGGGCTTACTTAGCTCCCCCTCGCCCCTTATAAACTCCACCCATGGTTATAATAATTGTTATATGCTTTTGACGAAAACAGTAGCAATTCACACGTTGTATTTCTTAGCTTGCTAACAAATTCAAACGCATTCATATTTATAAAACACTATACAAGCAACGTGTAGTAATTAAGATAAGCCCTTAACTTAGATAACTTAGAAAAGCATAAAAATTACTTCGAGTGTGCCTTGGAAGTATAGGTCAATTCAAATAGGCCTATGAGCCTGGGTATAGGCTAAGTAAGAGCTCAGCATAAACCGTATCTACATAAAAAAAAGACAGACAGCGAACTTTGCTTTCAGACGATTTGATCCATCCTATTGAGTTGGAAAGCAATCTCACCAGGTGGATTTTTCGGCTGGAGTGGTAGATTGTCGACTTGGATGGTGGAGTTGGCTCCACTGCGTACAAAGCGGACGATGTGATACTTTCCGTCGTTGACCTTAGTAAACAATTCGCCGATGACGTGGTCGGTTAAACCCATGTTATAACCAACGTAGATATTTCCATCGACCTTATACAGAAAAACGGAAAACAGAAATTGTTGCTGGAATGTCTTTTGCGAGCTAATTGACCTAGCAAAATTGCTAGCAAAATCGTAGTCGTGGACGTCATCATCATCTTTTGTGGCTTTCATTTGTTCTGAAGTACAATTTTAATTGGTCCCTGAACTGATAGTGCTTTAGCGTGTACAAGTTGGTCTTAAAATTAGTCTAAATACAGTCTATAAGCAAGCAAAGCAAAGCAAAGCAACTCAATCTAAACTTACAATGCAGCTCCTACAAAGCATTCCAGCAAATATGTTCACAAAAATGATACAAAACAGAATAGAAGAGTACTTCGAACGAGCACTTGAAGAAGAAACAGCCTGGATCGGACCAGAAAGACAAGCTATTTATTAATCTACTATTTCACAGTAAGGCAGATACTTCGGGCGGCATATTAACTGCATACGGTTTATCTATGCCTATACTATACGACGTTGTTTGAACGACAACGGTCGCAGTCTGCTTTATGCTGCCTCTGCATTGGTTTCCATTGGTTGAGGTTTGTCGGTCAGCATCATAGGCCTAAGGGAATGCTTCAGCCTGCACTGAACAGGCTGGTCTTCCATCAATACCTCCCTACAGAACAACTTTGTTATCAGGTCGACGTCTCCTTGCTTGTTGCGGTCCTTGGAAACCAGGGCCATGTCTTTAATAGACTGATCCCGCAAGAGAAATTAAGCTAATAAGGTTTACATGTATTTCTCACGGCCTAGATCCCATGAATGTGTGCTCCCAGAAGCAGAAAATAGACTGAGAAAGACATTTTGTATATAGAGTGCTATATTCATCTTTTGATGATCTCTGCGAATGACCATTGATAGACCTATTGTCATAATTTTTATTGATATTGACATTGTTGCAGCCAGTGTGTAAAAGGCTTAATTCATGTACACTGGAGTACTGTAAACCACAGTGCTGTTTGCAAATGAAAAATATAGGCCCTAATTACTTACTTACTTTAAAAATGATAGAACACACCCATAAAGTCGTTATCAACATCATAGACTTCTATAGCATATGGAATGACGGAATGTGGAGAGTTGTAGGCCTAATACAAAATGCAGGAATACCAGAACAATATTATGTATGAAGCTTTTAGGCATACAAGGCATTATATAGATAATTATCAAGTGCCATCAATGTAGATAAAAATCTCAGGTACATTTTCACACAAAGAAATTGGGAGTACGACCAGATAAAAATTATTATCTGCATAATTATAGCCTACTTAACCTTATTAGCACCATATGAATCAAAGTAGGCCTAAATGGGGAACTGGTATAATCTCCAGTATAGCCAACTCATCAAAAGCGAGTTAGAACCACAAGCTATTACGACACAGATTGACAAGACGCTAAAGACCAGCTGAGAAGAAGATTCGATCTAACTATCAACGCAGAGTAAACGAAGATGATTGAATTGGTGATTGGATAAACCAAAGAGACATAATAACAGCTCAATTGGCTCAATGTAGCCCAAAAGGAGAAGCTATTGAGCAAGTGGAACAGTCAGGGCCAGATTTAGACATGTTCAGCGTGTTCATTTGAACCAATTGGCCCCAACACATGCAGATGAACAATTTTAATTTTGAGAAAACAATGAAGAAATTTCTATCACCTATACTCATTCTTAATTATAAAAAAACATTTACTATTATTAATAAATTTGCAATTTTCAAGCAAGATTCATTGATTGTCACACGTTTTAGCCTATGGGTCCTTTTGTTAGGATTGTGACATCAAGTCCCCCAAAGAATTACTGAACAGGGCCTCCACATTTGTTAATCATGTTCTGGGACTACAGTTCGTCTATTTCGGAGGGCTGATGATGCTGATCAACCCAGATGACAGCAACGATAAAACATATAGAGGAGAATTAGACGCATCTCACAATTAGCTTTCGGATTGATGAACAAGATAGCCTAAGCAGAAACAACAACGAAAGTAAGATACAAAGGAATTACTCGAGGCACTGATATTTGGTACACACTGAGAAGCAGTTTCAGCATTCGATCGAGTGCATATTCGAGCAACTTCCAAGTGTCTCATGGATGGGAAGAGATAGAAAAACTTTCAACCTGCCGAGGACTTTCAACCTGCCTATAGGCCTATACGTGGCGTAGTTATTTATTTCTACAGTAAGTTCTACTAAAGATTTGCCATCCAGAGAAGTGACCAGAGACATTTTTTGTTGTGGTCATATTTCTATCCGGACACAGTGTACTTCGCAGCTAGGTCAGAGGTAAAAAGTTGGTTTTATTCAGTGTTCTTTTTATTTTTATATTTCATATTTTTAAGTTTGTATATTCTTCTTTTACCCGAGGTATCAATGATCCCTCGGGATTTAAAAAAACTATATTAGGATTAGGAGTAGGCCTAATGTTTGGAGGGTCAGGCCTCGTCTTCTTGCATATAGTTTGTATATTAGAATTGATTCAATTGCGTAGAACCCAGAATTAGAATTTTAATTGTATTAAAATTAACTTCTCTCACTTGATTTGTATTTTTCAATCGGAAATCTCAGCTGAATTAATCTGAGTTGGAGCATTCACTCACGCCATTAGAAATATTAAAACCAAGAAAGTAAAAAACATTAGAAAACAACTTTTCATTTTCCAAAACTTGTTTCTTCCACCTCTGAGATATAGCCTACAAGTGCATAGACATAAATAGACATGGCGCAGAACATATTGGCAATTTCTGGCAACGAGTGACTCTCGTCGATATACTGTATAAAAGTATAGCGCTGCCTCTGACTCCTGGCTTCAGCAAATTAACTTGTTCGTCTGACAAATAGCGTAGACTATATGCCCGGCGGGGGCGCAGGTTGAGGTGTCGAGTGGGGGATACTTGATATGAAGCTTTCCTCTCAACAGATTCTGTTGTCCTGTGAAGTTCGTTGCAGTTTTTGATTAGTTTTCAGCAGCATATTATGTAGAGGGACGTCGTTGAGAGAGCGGCGGCGTCAGGCCTGAGGGGCACGACGTCTGGTTCAGTTCCAGAGGGCAGTAATTAGATGATGCCGTAGCCCCTGCTCTGTTCTCATCACCCAACATGAATGCAATTGCACTGGACAGAACACACGTGCACAGTGGGCTGGACTGTCGCTCCTTTAAAGTCAACGTACGTCGACTAAATTGAAGTCACTTATGAAGAAGAGACTTCTGATTGGTGTAGAGAGAAATATCGGTTCAATTGGAATATCTATTTGGCTGATAGGAAATTAAATCAACTGATATCTCAACAGACGAATGGAATATTTAAGGCTTAGGCTACATGCCTTTGGTTTAAAAATTAGAATGAGTAGTTGCAGTGATGATATTGAATAGACAGACAGAGGCCCATTGTAGACCTGCACAGAAGTTAATTCACATGGTACAGATCTTGCTTGGGTGGAGTTAGACAATCATTGTATGAACTACCGATACAAAGCAGGCGACATTAAGAATAAGACTATGTGTTTCTATCGGAACATTTGCCATCTGTCATCAACATCATGCCTTGCAGCATCTACAATGGCCTTGTGGCTTTCACACTGACCATGAGATATCTATTCACGTTTGCATTCCCACGTATAGGCATATGCCTATCATTAGCCCTATATCGTGTACGTAGGTCTGTCGATGTAAGAAATATTCAAGACTTTGGGTTGTGTCATAGGCCTATGCGCCAAGCGCACAAACGTTTTCAATCAATCAAACAACTTCTTTTACTAAAAAAACAATCTGACAGGATCGCAACTTGGTACAATGTGGTGGGCCAACTGCAGGAGTAGTAACCTGAATACTCCTTTGAAACGAATAGGTTCTAACCTCTACAAAACTGGAAACCTGGTTGTCCGTTTATGACTGAGGCTGACTGCTTACATGCAACTATAGAACACCATATTTCAGTTGTCAGGTTTCTAATCGACATAATATTATGGCCGAAGATGAAAGACACGGCATGCAAAAGAAACCTTAGCAGGATTCATGATTAGAGCTCTGTGCCTTCATCGGTCTCATCTATCAGATAGAAGCACGTGCTTCCAAATCCTCGCCTGTATAAGCTTAATTAAGCAAGAAAGAGAGTATTGTATGGAATAAGACATTGTATTTGATTCGTGTTTAAGTGCTTTTTACAATATAATATTGCACTTTATTCAATTGTGATTTGTGAACAATTTCTAGGAGGTCTAGTTGAGAATTCCGAAGTACCTCATTTCCTAATTTCGCTACACATTTACCTCAAAATTCCGTTTCGAGTTAAATTCAGATTGTAGTTCTTTTGTCAAATCTCATCCCACTTCTAGTTTTATATACATTTTAAGCGTATCTCTACATGGACATATGGTATTAATGACATCCAACTTCGAGTTTACTTTAGATTTTCATCGTATATCAAGCTTCCAGTGGTAGATATGTTTCTTATCGTTCGTTCATCCCACTTCGAATTTAATTTCCATTTTCATGGTATATCTACTTAGTACACACTACTGCATACTGAACCAAATGTCTGTGAACCATTTGTCCGTGAGCCAGTTGTCGTGAACCATTTGTCTGTGAACCATTTGTCGTGGAACCTATTGCCATGGTAATGACGTCATCTTTCAGTCACACCGAGCGTCCTTGCCTTCATTACTAAGTAGTCAGACATTAGGCTTAGGCTACATGCCTTTGGTTTAGAAATTAGAATGAGTAGTTACAGTGATGATATTGAATAGACAGACAGAGGCCTATAGACCTGCATAGAAGTTCATTCATATAGTACAGATCTTGTTTGGGTGGAGTTAGACAATCATTGTATGAACTACCGATACAACGACCTCCTATTAATTGAACTCGCCCAGAACTAGCCCAAATATTCTTATACAAAGGTTAATCAAAATCATTCTTTCTAGAAATATCTGGAAGTGTGGCTATATCAGGTTGTTTGAAACATAATATCGACTAGCTATTCGAAAATTCTCATGCTTGCAGGTGACGTCTGAACAATGCAGACGCTAAGCGAAGGGAGTAATATTATAACGCAGCGAGCAATCTTTGATTATAGTCTTTATCGCCACATTAGTGACATTACGGTTTCCCGAAATTCCGGATAGCATTCGCCGATACTATTGGCCTAGGCCTACTATCGAATCAGAGGATGAAACGACGTGGCAATGTATGACATTAAGTATATATATAATTGGCGGATGGTTGGTAGGCTATCATACACATTCAAGTAAATTCAAAGTCGAAATTCCTAAATCAAAGGTTTTTCATTCTGTTTTGTCATTAATCCGAAAATGCATGAAGCACGTCTAAAGACCAAACCCATAAGTATTAAGAGGCTTGAAAATCCGACGCTAGCAAAACATGATCGGTGGATAACCGACGCTTAGCATGTAGTCCATCGAAATGACCGATATATGTTAAATGAGACATACAAAGAGGTCCTACCTTGTCCTTCGGGACAAGTAATGGGCGGTATGGCACAGAATGGAAGCAGCCTATTTGTGTGATAAAGGTGTACACATTTATTGTCTACTCTTGGAAAACGGCTACAAGGCACAATGCAGTCGCTATACATGTAAACAAGCTGATTTAGGACCACCACCTTTATAGGCGCCACTCCATGGTCGTATTGTCATGGTGTCACGACAAATGGTTCACAGACAAATGGTTCACGACAAATTGTACACGAACAAATGGCTCACGACAAATGGTTCACTCTTATATCCAGCTTCCAATCGTAGTTATATTTTCATCTTCAATCCCGTTT
>JAQFXW010003799.1:0-11579 GCA_034693945.1 Dendrobaena attemsi
CTGCAACACGCTTGACCAATATTTTGGACCGACTGCAAAGGCATATGCTGTCATCATATTAAGCTGTCGTTAGCCTTACTACGCACATTACAACTAAAAAACTAGCGTCGATCACCTGCTTAAATAATGCAATTCACTATATATAAGAGGTGTTTATATTTTTTACGCCAAATTCGGGAAATCGAAATTATTCTATGGATAGTGTGCGTTTCATCGGTTTAACGACAGCATATGATAACAGAGGCCGTTGTTCTCTGGACAAAAATGTTCTTGTTGCATTTCAACCATGACGAATGTGTCGTATGAGGCACTATATTCCTATCTTTTTCTAAACCATATATTATCTCGTCATATCAATGTAACGATGTAACGATGTATTTAAATAGCGATCTATAAGAAGCCAAGCTCCGATTAGTATCAATTTATTCGTTAGTTTCGTATTTTGCAGATCTTACGGATTTCAGATTTATACACTACAGCCGCTTACGAAATTAACAGTCAATATTTTCGCTTATGAACAAGTAACTAATTCATGCTAAAATTAAAACATTGAAAAAATCCGTCATATTTGACGGATTGTAGCTTGTTTAGTGTGTATTTTGAGACATGGCGGTGTAGTGAATTAGTCGAAATCTCGTGGCCAGAGTGTATCGGGTTCAATTCAGAACCGAGCCACTGCCTTGGGACAACTTGAAGCTGTGTTATGTATACCTAAATTATACATAGTTGTTCGTATTTCGATAAATGTTTAATCTAACAATTAATCTATTTATCCACACATTTATATAGCGCCCCTTCAAGAAAACTACTCAGAGGCACTCCGACACCAGCCCCGGCGAAAGAGCAGAGTCTTAAGAGAAGAATAAAAGGAACTAGAAGAGTCTTTAGGTAATAAATGCAAAGCAAGTGAAAGCCCAAGTGAAAGTCCATTCCAAAGTGCAGGGCCAGCAATGAAAAAAGAGTGACACCGCGCAGTAGAAGTTCGTGACCAAGAGATCAAAAGTTCAAAAATAATAATTGTGATCATCTGATTAAACACCTTTAGGAGCTGTTTTCACATTTTTATATAAAGTATTGTTAACAAGTTCATTTTAGTTGAAATGGGCATCTTTAAAAGAAAATACAAACATAATCTAAGAATAATCCTTGCTCTAATACGGCATGTCATCTGATACGATTCAAATCTAGTTATTTGTGTATGTTCTAATTAGAGCTGTGCGCCGACGTTGGACTATCGGCGGCGGTGCACCGGTCATTTTGGTAGGCGGCTTCGGCGCTCCGATGGAGAAAAGGTCGGCGCCAAAGAAACATTGGCGGCGCGCGGCGGCGTGGACGGCAAATCGCTCAAATTCTGCATACTTATTTCAGAAATTTTCAGTGAAAACGTGTTTTTAACGATTTTATTGTTTATAGAAATTTTCACCTTTGTAATGTAATATAAAGTTTGCTCTTTTCTATTGTCGACGTGTGAAATCGTTTATGCTTATTTTTAATGAATTCACCCGGTGATATCCTTCCCCAATGTTCGCCCGCTCCATTCGATTGTAGGGTAGTCCATGTGATTTCTTGATCCACCCTGTCAAATGCCTTCTTGACATCTACAAAGCAGTTGTAGATCTGCTTGTTCTTGCGTCTCGCTTTCTCTGCAATAAGTCTCAGCATTAAGATATGTGTGTCGTGCCTCTGTTCGTCCGGGACCCTGCTTGCTCATCTGTTATTATGTTCTTCCAGGTGACTTTGCAATCTCTCCGTTAGCATCTTCATCAGAATCTTGGCCATAATAATGGCTGATAAGCGAGATCGTTCGAAAATGCTCACTATCCAAGGTTACTCGAATGGATTTCTTCCCCATGCTAGATAGTTAAATAAGTTAAATACTATAGGATTTTTTAAATTAACACATTTCTATACCGCCCCTTCAAGTCTCCTACTACTCAGAAGCGGTCCCGACTACAACCCAGAGGTGTGTCGGAGTTTCACGCCAAAGCGCCACGAGCAATTGTGAGTGAAGAAGTTGCTCAAGGTACTTACGCGGCTTGTGGGATTCGAACCCGCAGCCCTTCGGTTGCAAGGTGGCGACCTTCACCATTACACTAGTTGTGTTGTAGATCATTGTCAATAGCCCTGATATTCAAGGCTCAGCTGCGCCTGCCGAGGTCTCCTGCCAGATACCTGCACTTCAACCCCTCTGTTCGTCCCAAAATTCTTCCTGGCAGTCTTCCCTCCTCTCTACCTCTTCTCTGGTCTCTTTTCGCGGGTCCTTTGGCACTTGGCATTGTGATAAGAATCGACCCTCCCTGGTTGGTGGCTTTAACATTCAGAAGCCCGTGATAAATATTATTGATTGGACACCTTCAAGTTTATAGCTGAAATACTCTTAACCAAGTTCTTGCACCAACGACAAAGGTCACTGCTGTCATAAGCGGTCGTCAAACTAAAGAAACACACCTTCAATATGGTATCTCCAATATCTTATATAATAATCCGCAATTTCGTCCCGTTATTAATCCATGTAGCTCTATAAACGTATCCAATTATGCGATACCAAAGGCGCATCCAACCTAATTTTTATTTTATTTATTTATTTATTCACATATCTATAACGCCCCTTCAAGTCTCCTACTACTCATACAGCCCGGAGATGTGTCCAAGTTTACACGCCGCAGCGCAATGAGCAAATTGTGAGTGAGGAACTTCTCAAGGTCCTTACGCAGCGGCTTGGGTGGGATTCGAACCTGCTACCCTTCGGTTGCAAGCCGGCGACCTTCACCACTACACTACCGCACCCCATATATCTCATAACCAAGGATGACTCTTGAAACACTAAGGATTAGACTCCCTGGAAGTACACATAGTTTCATGTTAGAATCTTTTCAGACAATCGATTATAAGCTTTGGAGTGTAGGTTGGTCAGAGTCAGTTTATATCAGTTCTGGCTAGAGGTCGTGTGGAAATTCTTCTTCTCAGGGTCAGCTCGAATCACATCTTCCTTATCCATAGGTTTAGGAGGCGGGGGCCTCAAAATTTAACCATTCATGTTTGTTGGGCAAAGGGGAAGTACAACAAGTAGAAGGAGGAAAAGGAAACGTGCCCGAAAATACCAACAAAATAATAAAGTGATGTCATAGAATGTCATTACTTATAAATAAGTAGGCCTAAGTAATCATTGTGTACATAAGTGAAGAAGCCTGCAATACCAGTAACATTGTACAGGCTGCACAAAGTAGTCCTATATAGTTTTATTGTAGTTTATTGCACGTTTTCTCCTCCTTCTTTCCCTTCTCTTTATTCCCTTTGCCCGAAACATATGGATGTCCGAATTTGGGGAATGTGCTCTCTGCTCCCGCCTCCTAAGCATGTACAACGACGCAGAGACTTCGCAGGATGCAGAATAATTCAAAAAATTGCAACGCAAAGCCTGGGAATGCCGGATTCAATTAGGAGTCAGACCATAACAATTACTTGAACCTGTGGACACTTCAACTTTTTATGATATTCACTCGTGTGAGAGTGAGAGTGAGAGAGACAGAGACAGAGAAACAGAGACAGAGAAACAGACAGACAGAGACAGAGAGTACAGTGTTCAATCAGGCTTCTCTGCATCTGCGGGAAAGAGCAAAATTTGACAATAACATCTGAGCTATAAATTACCAAATTGCAAGTGATGGCATTTTAATGTGTAAACCGAAGTGCGATTAGCAATAATATTGGATTATCAAAACTCTTCTTACTTACTTACTTACATACTATCACCACACACCTCTTCAACTATCTAACAACAGCAAACAACAACTGAATCTTTTCTTCTTATGGTCGAAGTGGGATAAATGCATCGAGTTGGATTTTCCATTAAACTCACGAATGACACAAAGAGGCCAAGATGGATTTAATTTCACCTAGACAGATCAGTTTAAAGTTTTCTAAATTCAATTTCACACACACACACACATGTAGGCTATTGTAGACCTACTCTTCCTTAGACCAAAGTCGCTCAACTAAGACTCCGTTGGTTTGTACGCCTATAGATGCATGTAGAGAGAACCTCGAATCCACCAAAGCACATTGCATGCAAAATTTGAAGAAAAACGACACAAACTAAGACCAAGACTTGCGACGAATAGACGAATATAAATGAGCCTGCGAGGACATTACCACACTTGAGCTATATAACAATTTCCATGAGCACCGAAGTTTCGAGACCCGTGAGTGGCGCCCGCCCCACCCCCAGAAATTGGCTCTGTGAGGCCCACCTATGCTTGGACCCTCACATAGAATAGAATTGACGAATATAAATGAGCCTGAAGTTTGAAACTCTATATATAGGCTAATAGCCTGTGATTGATTGGCTATTTTCATTTGTTGACTTACAAGCCAAGTCAGCTACATTGAGAGCGCGGCGGCCGTGTGTTTGCACGGACCGTGATCGAATCCCGATGTCTGCGGGTATTCAGATATTTAAAGATCTCAACTAGCACATGCCTTGCGTTCGAAGGGTAGTGGGTTCGATTCAGATCCGAGTTACAGGAACCTTGAGAAAGTCATTCACCTACAGTTACTGGTGGCGCTTCGACGTACAACCTCTGACACTCCTTCGGGCTGAGATCAAGAGTAGTGGGAGACTTTATGGGGCGGTATGGAAATGCGGAAATAAATAAATAGATATAGGCGCAACTATTTACATAGCAGAGCCGTTCCCTATAGGCTTCCGTACTAAAGCGCACAACAATATTATCGTTAATAGCCCGAACTGAAAGTAGGCCTACAGTTGCTATGCATACATACATACGAACGTACAAAGGGGATCTACATAAAATGACTTCAGCAACTGCCGCTTGCTAATATAATAAACTCTTCGAACTAGTCTGCAGTGTTAAATTGTGACTTCAGCGAAGAACAACTTCTTCTTAACCATGGCAGACGAAGACGACTTCAATCATTCGCTCAGCTATTATGACACGGAATCCCAAGACGACTGGGATCCGTTCGACTTTCACGGCCTCATACACGGATCAGTTCTCTATACGTTTCAGATCGCTGCTCCGATCCTGATATTCGGAGGAGTCTTCGCAAACGTTCTTGCTCTTGTGGTCGTCGCTAGAGGTCGGATGTGGTTGAAACACGAAGGATACGTCTATCTGGCAGCCAGCTTCTGTGCCAACATCGGAAATCTTCTGTTCCATTCTAGCTCTCTCTGGTTGGAGTCTATCTCGCATCGCTACTATCCACCCGATACTTCGAGTTTCGTGTGTAAAATGTGGTACTTCTTAATGAGCGTCTTCTTTGCGCCCGGCTGGCTGTACGTTGCCCTACTCTTCAATGCTTATCTGCGAGAACATCTGATACACAGGAGATGTTGTGGATGTCCGATATTTGCGGCCAAGTACTGTACGCTGTTCGCGACTAAGATCATCGCTGGTGTCATATTCGTGGCCGTGACTATAGTCGATCTTCCTTACCTGGCGTTTTTTTACTTGGATTCCACGTACGGCTGTGTTGCCACGGAGTCCGCTTTCCGCGTTCGCCTGGTCGAGATGTGTTTGATGTGGATCCTGCCCACGGTTGTCTTCATTGTCGTCATTCTGGCCATGCTGTGTACGTTGCGAGAGGGCAGAGACTTCGGTTTCTCACAGGTCGAGGAAAGGTCCGTGTCCGATGAAGAGGTACGTGTTATAGCCGTCGTTCTGTCGTCAATCGTCTTCTTATCTCAGTTCCTCTTCTTCGTTCCATACCACGCCGCTGAACTACATCATTCAGCCGCCTACGTTATAATCGCCCAACTCGTCTACGCTCTGACCATTGATCTACAGCCGGTCCTCTGCTTCGTCATTCTGAAGGCGTTAAGAGAGGAATTCCGCTCTCAGCTGCGACGCATACGTTGCTGTCTCCGTCTGTGTCCGTCGCTGGATCGCGACGAGGATGTGGTTCAGCTGACCGCCATCCTAGAGGATCCGTCCAGCGCAAGCGAGTCCTAATTGAACGCCACCGAAATGAACAATGCTGCACGCAGGATCAATGAGTTCGAAGGCACTCCTTTAAGTCCCTGAATATTAAGAAGCTTTCAACACTTGCCGACACGGGATATAAACTGGTATATAGGCCTACGTGTGACCAAGTATTTTTCCCTACGGAAACGGCCTCTGTTGTCATAATTATGCTGTCGTTAAACTTATTACGCGCGCACTTCGCGATCTACACCGAAGCTGTGCAGAATTGTGGTAAATTATTATCACAAATTTATGGATTATGAAGCCAAATAGCGGATACAGAAAAAACATTTGGTAATAACTGGAATGATGGAAATTCGATGGCGATTCTCGAACAGTCTGATTTAGCCTACGTGCTGCAGTCCAGCAAGACTGGCTTAGGCCTACTTGTAAATTCTCTGTCGTGTGCATGAAGGAAACATTAAGTTGGATAAATGCTTCTTCGAGTTGGACACAAACTTGCCGAGATGGATTTAATTTCACCTGGACAGAACAAAGTTTGCTCAATTTCAGTCAGTGAGGAGGCGTCCACTTCCCTTTCAGGATCCCTTGACTCGTATTATGTCACATGTTTACATGGCGACTGATTCCTTTGAACATTAGCATTATTATTATAGCGATGCATGGAGCTGTGTGCAGGAGTTCTTTCCGTATAAGACTTACATGTTCAGTATATTCAGCGCTTTTAGTTTCTCCTCCTTATCTGGCCTTTATTTACTTGGATTCCAGGTACGGCTGCATTTCCACGGAGGCCGTTTCCCACGTTTACCTGGTCTCGAAACGTTCCTGATGTGGGTACTGCCGACGGTCGTCTTTCTGTACGTCATTATGTGTAGGTCGAGAGATTGGCGGTGTCCTCGTATCGGCCGACGAAATGCCAGAATCGGTCGAACAGGTATACGCGCCTTGGTTGTCATTCTCTCGTCGATGATCTTCCTCTCTCAATTCGTTCTCTATTCGTTCCCTAACACGTTGCCCGACTTTATGATTATTCTATAACCTACAGGGCAATCGCCGTACTCGCGTTCGCTCTTGCGATTGTCCGCTTCGTCATTCTGAAGGCGTTAAGAGATGAGTTCCGTTCTCAGCTCTGCCCTGACCTCCTGGAACTCGACCTCGGACCACCGCGGACTTTTCTCATTGACTACTCTCTTGACTTTACGCAGCGCTCGTGAATTAGCTGGTGCCCAGCGCTTCGCTTTACAGATCGCTTTAGAAGTGTCGAATTTATGATTACGATTATGACGATCGGTTGCTTTCTCCGTCAGCTGCAGCTGTGTCCATCGATGGATCACGATGAGGAAACGATCCAGCTGACCGTCATCCAAGAAGAGGATGCGCCAAACACAAGTGAATCATAATGTTACTGGACGTCACCCAAACAAACAATGCAGCATAGTCAATCAGTTCTAAGCATTGCGTGCAGAGCCTCTGAATGTTGAGAGGTTTGAACATTCCCGATGGAACAGTACACCGATTTGGTGCAGAAACGTAATCGATTTGTGACAAATTAATGGATTATGAAGCGGTCGCTATAGAAAGACATCGGAATTTAATGTTACTGTGATGATAGAGAAATTCCATTGCGTTCATTCAATGGCATTTATCAGAATGATTCTCGTTCGGCAGTTCAACAAAGACTGGTCTACTTGTAAGTTCGCTTTCAGGTGCATTGCGGAAAGGAAGAGGAGGAAAGGAAAGCGGAATAGATGAAGGAAAGGTGGGAGGAGTGGATGAAGAAACAGGAAAGACGGAAGGAGTGGGGTTATTGGGACAACCAGGCAACCACTGTTCAAATATTGTAGCATTTTGTTATGAAAACATCCTTAAATGATCTTATGCTGGCATGATAACTGTGTGTCTAAAGTTCAGCGTTTCAGTTTCATCACTCAATATCGTATCGTGGGCTCATTGCCTATATATGTGGGGCGCGGTAGTGTAGTGGTGAAGGTCGCCGCTTTGTAACTGAAGGGTTGCAGGTTCGAATCCCACCCGCCGCGTAAGGACCTTTAGCAAGTCCTTCACTCACAATTGCTGAAGAGCTTCGGCGTGTATAACTTCGACGCACCTCTGGGCTGTAGTTGGGACCGCCTCCGAGTAGTAGTGGTCTGTAAGAGGCGGTATAGAAATACACAAATACAATACAATGCAGTGGCTTGAGTTGGATTAGAGACTTTGAACTTCTGCGACCATACGGTCACAAGTCACCAAAACATATCACTAGACTGCCATATGGAGATGATCGCGGCATTCCCAAACAGATAGAAATCAAATGACAACTTAAATTAGTTCTAGCTTCCAAGTAAGTCCAACTTGACATGCAGTTCGCTCAAGATGAAACTCAATTGACTCGCCCTTCAAATTCTGAGCACATGCAGTGTTTACGCGGACATACACACGCATAATTTAAATATACATGTAGCCTACATTCATCAAAATGTAAGCATGCACAATTGCACATTGCATTTACATAATATAATATACACACGCACATACAATACATCCATTAATGCTTAAATAAAATTCACATAATTACATTTATATATACACATATACACACATGATTATATATATATATGTATAATTATATGTATACTATATACTAATATATATAATCATATAAATCAGTGGTTCTTAACCCTTTCAAGGGTGCTGAACCCCAAGAAGAATCCATTACCCTCACCGAACCTCTCAAGTTTGAACAAATTTTTTTTGTAGTGGGAACAAAAAGAGATTAAAATTTGTATGAAAATATGGTACAATATGAACACATTCAATGCAATGAACTGCTAAGAGTTAACTAACTGTAGTAAATTAAATAAAATAGCAAATGATTTTGCACTTAAACTCACTGACACTGAACATGCATATATTTCAGAGGACCTCTGCCGAACCCCTGGCGGTGGCTCACCGAACCCCAGGGGTTCGACTGAACACCAGTTAAGAACCACTGATATAAATATATATCATTATAATTATATAGGCATGAAGTAAAATCTAGGATAAGACCATCAACGAAAACATCAACTACTATCATTCAAATCGACGAGGCACACACAGAAATAGTCACAGCAATAGTGACAATATCAATAGCATAATGTAATCTCGTTGATGTAGGTCATTTCTTAACACCCCCCTGCCCAACCAAGGCTCAACAGATTTGAAGTAAGTGCAGCATTGGAAACACTATGTTGCATGCTACATGGTTTATAAACAAATTATAGGACTATAATATACTCCACTTCAGGAATAGAAAAATAGAAAAAAAAAACATTAGGAATATAAATATTCACATCAGAACAACATATACAGGTATGCCTTGGTGTATAGTAGTGTATAATATGTCATGTATATTGTATATATAACATTATAATAATTATATGCACAAAGTGCCTCTGTGGATCTCCAACCGATTACAAGTTTCGCTTACCGTTGTGCTTGAGACAATATCTGATTGATACCTTGTGCATTATTAAACAGTGCTTTATTAATTAATGCGAGTAATTCAGATCATTACAACACGTAAACAAGAAAACAGACAATATTATGCGCCAGAGATTGAAGCTAGAGCAGATGACAATTCTTTGAACAGCAAATAGTGAACTTCTTTGGGCGCATCAAATTGTGTGATTTCTGTTTTCCTTTAGCGTGGCCTTGTTAAAGCAGTCATCTGCGAATGTGGCCAAGACATATTTTAAAAGGGACTACGCCAAAGTGCACTATGCGTGGGGCGCGGTAGTGTAGTGGTGAAGGTCGCCGCCTTGCAACCGAAGGGTAGCAGGTTCGAATCCAACCCACCGCATAAGGACCTTGAGCAAGTTCCTCACTCACAATTGCTCATTGCGCTTCGGAGTGTAAACTCCGACACACCTCCGGGCTGTGGTCGGGACCGCCTCTGAATAGTAGGAGACTTGAAGGGGCGGTATAGAAAATTATGTGTGAATAAATAAATAAATACATGCGAAATAGACTATGGCTCTATTTCGCTCTGTTGCTTCTCTCTCTGGAGTACACGTTCTTCATTTATTGGCTCTTTTAAGTTCTTTCTGACGCTAACCCTAAGGATATTTGTTTCCACGCAGAACTCACCTTTCAACAGTGTTATCGCTGACTCTATAACAATCTCTTTCTGGGTTTGTTACCGCCAGAATCCTCGCTTCTAACTGTCAATTGAACTAAATTTACGCTTATAATTGATCCGGTTAAATCCGATCTTAAGGTGTTTAAACATATTATTAATTAAGATTCAGCTTCATATTTGAAGAGAGTGTAAATACGCAATTGGCTAATACGCAATACGTATTACAAAGGTGTCTCATGCTAAAAATGATAGTCCTACTGTACTAGTGCTTATTCTTGAAGATCGGTTTGTTTGCTAGTGATGGCGAGGAGATGTGTGTGTGTGTGTGTGTGTGTGTGTGTGTTTCATCAGTTTAACGACAGCTTATGACAATATTGGCCGTTGCCTACGGTTAAAAAGAATTCGCTCGGGTTTATTACAACCGAGGAGATAAAATTAGCAAAAACTCGTTATCATGTCAAGTAAACCAGATATTAAGGTGTTTGAATGAGATACTAATTGCCATCATTAATAATTCTAAATCGTTAATAAGCGTCTAAACACATGCAGAAATTATTTTACAGACAGACAGGCAGCAGACAAACAGACAAACAGACAGACAGACAAACAGACAGACAGATAGACAGACAAACAGACCGTAGACGGATAGACAAACAGGCAGCAGACAGCAGAAAGACAAACAGACAGACGAATAGACAGACAGCAGGCAGACATACAGACAAACAGACGGACAGACGGGTAGACAGACAGAATCAGTTACCTGTCCGAGTCCTGCGGCTTCTCAACAGAGGACAACTTGCACTGATCACCGGAAGAAATAAGACTTCCATCACCAGAAGGTGTCTCGACGCTCTCCAACTGCGTTCCGCTCCAGTTAACCGCACCGCAGAGAATCCCCGAAGCGTGACCAGCACCACCACCTCCTCCCACCAGACTCCCCTCTGACGGAAAAGAGTACCCCACCTCATCCACCCCACCACACTCTTCCCTCTCTTCCATCCCTTCGATGGGCGAGTCCAACGCCAGCTGGAAATGGCTATCATTCACCAGATACTGTCCTTGGTCGCTTACTAAGGCAGCAATTGATGGAGGTCTTAGGCTGTAGAGGAACTCATCACATCTTCCTCCTCCTACTCCTGTCTCAGCAGCTCTGCAACCGCAGTAACCGAAGTCTCCTGCGCCCACGACCGATGGACATGTCGTCCAGAAGCGACCACGAAGGATGGCGTCCTCAGAAGGAAACGTCTTGTTGAGTTTGTCGGTGCTGCGCTGGCTTCCTGTTAGAGATGGGTGTTGGTCACGGCGCGTGGTGACCGATGGATGCTTTGTGGAGGAGAAGAGGGGACTCTGACGATTTCTACAAATGAAACAACGACGTATATGTAGGGCGCGGTAGTGTAGTGGTGAAGGTCGCCGCCTTGCAACCGAAGGGTTGCTGGTTCGAAACCCACCCGCCGCGTAAGGACCTTGAGCAAGTTCCTCACTCACAATTGCTCATTGCGCTTCGGCGTGTA
>JAQFXW010003800.1:0-11579 GCA_034693945.1 Dendrobaena attemsi
TTTTATGGCTTATTCTTCTCTTGCTCTTGGTTGTCAAGATTGCACACTGATGGCCAGATGTTCTGTTTTTTGTTTTTTTGTTTGTTTTTTGTCTCTCAATAAATTGAATTGAATTGAATTGAATTTGTCTTTGGGAGAGTCTTTTATATAGAACTGTTATATAGACGCATGGTTTACCATTTGTTTAGGCATCTTGTTCTACATGACATCTTTGTACTGAATAGCCTTTATTGTCCGACACCTGTGACCATTGACCAACCCATGCCTGGGATATCATTCCCATTGAGATGTGTTAGCAAAAACATACTTAGTTACTTACTTACTTTTGGACCTGTGCTGGACTGCTTGCTGGTTCTTTGTTGTATGCTCTTCTGAAATCATTGCATCCGTTTTATTTCCTTGTAAAGAAATTCAATATCTCGTGTTATCATCTTCCGTGTGTTTTTCTAACTCGGTGCTGGCATAAGTGTTATAAAATGGTTGAGTAGTATCAATTATTATTGTCAACATCAACTAGGTAGCAAATTCACACTTCCCAAAACAGTGAGTTGACACAACGAAACATTAAATGATATATTTAAAACTAGCAAATTTAGCTTTAGATAAATAACAGATGTTCCCACATGATGAATTTTATAATTACTTAGCAAAAAATTGAAATTGAACTAGTTTTGAGGCTATTATGAGCTATGCATTAGCTTTTTGGAGCCATTGTGAGCTGTGCCTTGTTTTCTTGCTATTATGAGCCATGCATTGGTTCTTGGCTATTTTAAACCATGCATTAGTTCATTGGCTATTTTGAATTAATTAGTTTTTGGCTAGTATGCAGTAAAGTTTTTTGGTGAATATTCATGAGCAATGCGACAATAGTTTTTTTGGCTAGTATGAGCTATGCAGTAATAGTTTATAATACTATTGTGGGCTATAGGTTAATTTGTTTCCTATCATGAGCTACACAGTAGTTTTTTGGCTATTGTGAGCGCTGTACTGATTGTGCTCCTATTACCCTCGTATCCCTGATAAGGCTAATCATAATTTTGAAACTAAGCCAAGCTTCGTAAGTTCTTTCATTTTGCTGCACAGGCAGCCAGCCTGTGCAGCATGCATTTAATGCCATCCATAAGTCTATTGCAAATGATTTGGATATATATATTCCTCATTCTCCCCTCCTCCTTGCCCCTCCTATTCTTCTTCCCCTCCTCCTTGCCCCTCCTCCTATTCCTCGTTCTCCTCTTCTGGTCGCTTGTCCGCTTCTACGATTGGTCTTTGACGTCAGACCCGCATGGATAAATGGAATTGGGATATTCTGGTCTGGTGAGTTATCAGCATCGCAGAGCGGTTGGAAGCAGAAGAGTTCTTGTCTGTAGAGAGCAGAAACCCCAAATGAACAGCCATCGAAACAACCGACCTCAAAGTGATCGTACACAGTACATGTACGTGTGTATATATATATAATGTATGTGTATATATATATATATATATATAACACAAGTCATTTATATGTATTATATAAAATATAGATATATATATATTTATTATATACATTATGGATAATTATATAAACAGTAAACACGCATAAATTTATTATATATATTATGTGTTTATATTATGTTAGTTTATGTATATATAATATTATGTGTATATATATATTTATACATGTATAACTGTATATATTTGTATATACAAGGAAGTGTTGCAGCTGCTATTGCTGTGGCTGCTGCTGGTTCCATGCATCTGTTTCTGGTGCCCCGGTTGGTTGGCGGCACTGTTCAGTTTGTCAAACTGCTTTGGTTCTGCTTATTGCATCTTTTGTGGAAACCTGGGCTACACTTCTGTCATTTATTCTCCTCTGTTGCTCAAACTGCACAGATATCTCGTCTGATGGAAAGTATGTTAAATTTCGTGTATGCAGTCAGAGAATAACGTATTTCAATACAGTGTGGGATCAAGTTTACTGGATTGTACGGAGACTCTAATAAGTCGTCGTTAGGAACAGTGTTTAGCGACGTTTTTGGCAAACAGGATTATTTATGTCGATCGCATTCCTTTGTTTACATTCTTGAGACTAGCACTGCCAATTGATAGGATAGGTTGTGACGAAATATCGTACAGACGTCCGTTGTGTCGTGAACAACATTGAAATGCATTGACTTTGTTGAATGAACTCTATTGCTTGAAGCATAGTTAAGTTGCAGAAGTAAAATTAGTTAGCCCAGTTAGCTACATCGGGAGCGAGCCAGGCCGGTTGTTTCACCAACCGCGGTTCAATACCCAGTGCCGGCTTATTTCGGAGATTTAATAATCTTGGGCTAGCACGGTCCTTACACGGGGACCTAAAATGGCGTGGCGTCCATTCAAACGGACAGGTGCCTCTGAATTGTTTCATCGATCTCTTTCGACTGCTTACGAACTATGGCACGTTAATCTCTACCATTTATTTATTTAATTGAGTAGGATGAGTTAACCTATAATTATAACAACCTCTTAGTAATATTGGAATGTGGCAGTTGCCTGATTAACTCTTTCTTACGCCAATTGACTCTGTTTGGATGACAATTCAATTTATTCTGGCCCTGTGTTCCATTTCAGAGGTCTGTCACCAGAGGGACCCATAAAAGACCACGACCTTTACCCTTGCTGTTAAACATTGGAACTCCTAACAAAGGTCTATGTCTCTCAGAAAGGTTAGTTGCCTCAGGTCATGTCGTAAGGCTAACCTGAGGTCATTGTTGTATTTTTCTGTATTAGTATGATAGTGTGATTAGTAGTAAATAGGGCCGACGACGTTATATCTACATTATGCCTAGTTAAGAAAGCATATTTTTCCTGAGTTATTTTAAGTTCTTAATTGGACATTATGATAAGGAATCAATAATTATGGTATTAGTATTAATTAGGTTTACTGGAACTGGCACTTATCAATTTTGCATAATTTTAGAGGATTCAACAGTAGACTGATATTAAAAATACTGACATCATTTATACGTTATACCATTTATTGTAAAGACAGTGTTGTTTATAGATTATTGGGGCCCACCCTTTTGGCAAAATCAGTTGCATATTTTTCGTTTTCCTAGGGACAACCCTGTATTTCACTTAAGATATGCATGCATTAAATGCAGTGGAAGTTGATTTAGCTGCATTTTCGATGAGTTTTCATCGGCCAACGAGCAATGGATCTGCTGGGTGACTGGTAGCACCAGTTCATTTCGGATTTGCCAGAGGCACCAGACGGAGAAACTTAACTGTGCCGGAAGTCTGGAATGCTGAAGAGAGGGAACGATGTTGGAGTCATGAGGAAGATGTCAATGATGTGATGAATGGAGGCTAATAATTATGATCCACTGGGCAGATGGACTAGAGTTGCCATGGCGATCCTCTGCTCTCTCTCTCTCTCCCCCATATGTCATGAGCAGTCATGTCTGATGAAGACAGACATTTTGTTTTGTATTGCAATGTATTTGAGTTCGATAGTGTCTTTCCTAGTATGAGATGCTCCCGACTATACAGCGCTGATGCTGAGTCTGAGTTAGCATGCCAAAGTGCCTCATTTTCTAGGCCGCCTAGCAAAAATTGTCTTTCTCATCCACCCCTCACCAGTCCAAGCAAATGCGAGTTCATGAGGGACTTGCTCAAGGTCCCTATAATGCAGTGGCTTGAGGCAGTTTCAAACTTGCGACCCTTTGGTCAAAAGGCGCAGATCATACCACTAAACCACAGAGTTCTACATTTGACCTGTGAGTGTTGTTCATGCAGTGATGGTTACTATTGGTGGAAACGTGGCTTAATCTAATCTGATCTAAAGTAATCGGATGATCTACACTGATTTCCTGAGAGGCAGAAGATGTGCTAAACTGATTAGTTTCTGATGTTATGGACTAAAATTGCATGATACCAAGTGGATTTCTGTCAAATGTCAGAAGAGGTTACTCCTGCCGTAGTATAGGCACCAGTGAAATCTGAATTGAAACCAGATCGCTCATCTGCACGAGCTTCAGAAGAAATGACCTGACATTTGTATGCAATTAACAGACAGACATAGACTGTGTTTGAAACAGACAGAGACATATAGGGACATAGACCAAGAGACAGACAGCAACAATAGAGAAAAAAACGAAAAACAGACAGACAGAAACAAATAGAGACAGAGATAGAGACAGAGATAAAGTGAGACAGAGACCAAGGGATAGACAAACAAAACAAAGACAGACGCACACAAAGACAGACAGGGACAACGACAGACAGAGACTAATAGACATATATAGAGACATAGACAATGAAAGATCAAAAGACATACATGCAGAAAGAGAGATATGGAGCCAGACAGACTGTGAGAGACAGGCAGAGACGAAGAGAGACAGAGATAGAAACAAACACAAAGAGAGACAGACACCAAGGAACAGACAGAATCAATAACAGACAGAGACAAAGAGAGATAGAGACAGAGACAAAGAGACCAAAAGACAGACATAAAGACAGAGAGAAACAGAGGCAGATAGACAGATTGTGAGAAACAGGCAAAGACAAAGAGAGACAGATAGTAACAGAGAGACAAAGAGGTAGAGATAGAGAAATAAAGAACAGGACATATTGTGCTATTGATGACTACCCAAATGGGGATCGTGACGAAATTATAAAAATATGGTTACTGTATTTGGTGAGAAACTGGGTCACTTTCTAAGTTCAAGATGAGTTATTGGAATGTTTTCAAAGTAGGCCTAGTAGCAGCAGAAGTTCTTCAATGCCTGGCATTGTACTGAACTCTTCAACAGATGATTGCAGAGATTTGCTTCTGGGTTGACCTGAGGAGCTGGATATTATCCTCCACTACTTCTTATGCACATCCTTTTATAGCCTTCTCTTCTTCTTGCTCCATCCTCTGTCTGTTTGTCTCTCTCCATGTTTCTCTTCCTCTTCAAAAGGCCTCCAAAGTGTCTCTCTCCTTCTTCTCCTCTTCCCACTTGTGCTTCTCTTGCTCTTAATCCTCATCTTGTTTTCTTCCTTGCCCTTGTCGTCTCCCTCCTCCTCCTCCTCATCCTGCTCCTCCTCCTCCTCCTCTCTCTACCTATTGTCTGTTGTTCAGCTGATAAGTAGTCCCCTTGTCTGTCTGTGTGTCTCTGTGTAGCTCTTCTGGTCATCTGCCGTTAGGACTTCTGAGTGAGTACTGTCTGCGCAAGACTTCTTCTTCCTCCAACGTCGTCGTTCGAGGCGTCTCTCCGAATCTCCACTTGGATATGATGTCTTCACCTGGCGGCTCTCTGTCGCACTCCAGAAGGTAAGCATCACTGCCTTTTCATGAACATCAACGAAGCTCTGTCTAAGCTATATAAAAATAGCTAAGTTTACGCAGAACTCTTGAAATTTTGCAGAGCTCTATTGAGCATTGTTTACATACATTAGATGGCCGTGTTGTTATTAATACACTCTCATGTCATTAGGATTTAACCTGGGAGTCGTGTCTTGTGAGGTATTTACAAGCTCTTTCAGTTAAGTTCAGCTAGAAATATCTTGCAAGATAGCCATACTAAACACCCTGTGAGATTGATTCAACGTGGCACAATCATGGCCAAAATATACATGCATAAATTACTGCATACATACATACATACATGAAATTATCCTCGTTGTTTCACATGATGTGAATATTTTGTTAATTATTATTTTTGTGATTATGCTTTTTTTATGACTGGTCAAGAAAGTTATGCAGATTTTATATATCTTATATTTAGAATTTTAATTACGGTATTTTACCTATCTTGTTTATTGCTGTTATTAGAAAACACCTATACAATATCTAGGTTAGCTCGAGTACTAAAAATTCAGGAATTGGCTTGAAATCACATGTGTAACAATTGTATGAAATTCAATACTTAAAAACATTTAAAGAGCAGAACTTCAGTGTAAATTTCTGATTTCTAAATATTTTTATAAATGTTTAAAATGATGATAAATGATGCAGTTGTTTGGCTGAAAAATACGGTACCTGTCCAAATTGAATTAATAGACAATGCATTTGTTCTTAGCTTGGCTTTTTTTTAATCTACTACTCTTATGGGACTTGTGGCCACAGTACAACAGTAGTCTGCGACCATAACGGAACTCCATTTCCCTTAATGCAGTTGTATATCATCCTGGGGGAAATAATTTTGATGTTCAAAGCATGCTGCACTACAGTTATGAGGAAAGAATCCACTGAGAATATAGAAGTTCTATGCATTAAGGCTGTGGACTAGTATTAACCAATTCGGAAGTGCCTCTAAGTGGATAACTTTAAAGGGGTTCTATATAAATTAGTAGATTGATTAAAAATTCCAAATGAGAATGAACATAATTAATGCATTTAAGCTGTTGGTCATGTATTTAGTTGATTAAAATCCAATTGTAAATGTATTTGTAATCGTAATTTCAACATTTCTAGAGCACCACTGTGAAGCCAAGCACAGGACACCAGCTCATTCACAAGCGCTAAATATAGTTACAGAGGTAGTTATTGGATGGTGGTCCGCTTCCGATTTCCAGGAGGTGAGATGGGTGTCGTTTAGGACGAGAGTTTCCAGTTGGAGGATAGAGCAACCAACTGATATAGAAACTGGATCCATTAGAAATGTTGATCAGCTGCCTCATCTGAAGTCGTTTTCATTTCTTTAGATTAAACAGTGGAACCGAAGTAACAAGGATTGATGATGAACATCGACTGATTGCGCGGTACGTCGAACGCCTCGCTGGATTCGCAAATAACGCCGTGAGTCGCAGTTCGCCTCTCTTCTTTCCTTCGCTTTTTAATTGATGACCTCGAGCTATCATATTTCGATTATACTCCTGTGCCACCACATGCCCACAATCATCACTGATTACCACTGTAGCATCGTGTGTTGTCTCTTCAGCCTGACCTTGCCGTATTTTGACCTGGCACCAGAATGGACAAGGAGTTTGGCTACTACATATATGTGACTTGGTATAGAGCGAGTGAATAAGCTGCTCTAACTGATGTTGTCCTGAGAAGCTAAGAAGATTTTCATTACATTATATTACATGTTATATCTGCGTTGCATCTGGTGTCACTGTCGTCATTTTGGAAATTGTTGTAACTGTAATCGTAATTTATAATGGCGTCTCTTCAAGGGTAAGAAACGTCAGAGGTGCTTCCAACCTAAAACCATGAAAACCACACTCAAACAAAATTGTCTTCCAGCAGGTTGCTAAAGGTTGCTTGTTCAAGGTGGTTTGGCCGCTGCTGCCTCTGATGATAAATGTTTAAAGACTTCAAGGACTTCTTATGGAAACTAAGATCGTTTACATTGACAGAAATTATTTGAAACAGTGTCATAATTCATAAATTGTTTCTGTGCAGTTCCTTAGAGTAGTGCATAAGAAAATTGCATTTTGATAGACATGATATGATGGGTGACATTATAATGAATAGTGCTCTTGTTTGCCTGGTTTCAGCTACTTCTAGATTCTGATAGCCAGGTAAATGATGTCTCATAATTTTTTACTAACGCTTAAAACACGAACTGCATTGGCCACTAAGTTATAAAATTTGTTGCAAGCTTGTTGTTAAGTATTAAAAGTCACTTATAAATGCCAATACAATTAATATATAGTTGTAGCTACATTTCAGAACTCATTGTGGATATGATTAAGATCTTGTTGTCAATGTTGCAGTGTGATAGGATATTTTATTCTTTATCATTCAAATTTTATAGCTCATTATACTTCATTTCTTGTTGTTGACT
The DNA here is from genome assembly GCA_034693945.1 of Dendrobaena attemsi. Classification (NCBI taxonomy): domain Eukaryota; kingdom Metazoa; phylum Annelida; class Clitellata; order Crassiclitellata; family Lumbricidae; genus Dendrobaena; species Dendrobaena attemsi. Next base: position 7,737 of record JAQFXW010003800.1, read on the forward strand.
ATAGGATTGGACCCTTTTACAATTACTTTGTAAATACTCCGAATATAAAAGTTTGAGTTTCCTTGCGCTGGTATTGCAAATTTGCAATCATTCAGAAGAGACTAGGGATGAAAGTTAACGGACAGCTGTGAAATTTTTTTTCAGTTCATTCAATTCAATATTCTTTATTGCAACCAGCAACAACAACAAAATCTTAACATAGTGCCGCCCAACTTCAAAACAACAACATTTCCCTAGCTCATGCCAGGGAATTGACTATGGGTATCAACATTGTGGTCACAATAGGACAGCCCAGAAGGGATCGGTGATCCCTCTAAGTAGGGCTACCCAGGGTGATAAGAATTGAGCATATATGCAGCGGGCTAGTTATAATTAGCGGTAGTTAAGGACGCAACAAGTCAACATAATTATATTAAATGATTGACAGTTGATTGATTGACAGTGAAATGATTTAAATTCAATTGATTGACATTCAACAGTAAAATGATTGACAGTTGATTGATTTACATTAATATGGATGCCAGTCAATTGATTGACAGTGAAATGATTGACAGTTGATTGATTGACTGTAAATGATTGACAGTCGATTGATTGACAGTCAATGCCTTGTGTTGTGATTGTCAGCTGAAGTTGGGTTTTGACGAGACGCAAGAGAAGCATCACCTGGTGGCTGAGTTAGAGGCAAAGAACAGGTAGGCATTTACTGAGTATCTGCGTTTGATTAATTAGGTAGTAATGGCTTCTTGCCAGAGTTGAAGGCTTAGGTATAACATCTGTCACTTGTTCTTTTTTTGCCCTGTTGTATATATCTCTCTCTTCCATTTGGATGATGCTGGGCTTATCTATGTTGACAGAGTTTGCTAAGCTGGCTGATATACGACGATTATAGACAATTATACGACATATGCGGTTGCTCAGGAAGAAAGTTCAGAGGTCATGGACAGGGAAAAGATGAATTTAGAAAGGTCATTAAAAAGTGTAGAAGCTGTAGATGAAAAGTTATTGAAAGTGTTTGTTTTGACCCAGGTATTTATAATCCCTCAGTATCTATATAAAAACGTGCTTAGAGCGGAGGACTTATGTCTTGAAGGTCAGGCCTTGTTGGTGGTTTCTGCAGGGAAATATTTCCCTTAATAGCCACTGCATAAAACCTCTGGACGCAGATAGATAGGTGTTGGAAGAGGTATTTTGTTCTTTTCTCCATTGTCACTGCCGATCATTGTCATGCATTATCTCAACTCCCTTATGTTTTCATGTGTTTCCAGTTTGTGTCCTGAATATGAACTTCTTTCTTTGGACTTTTGGCAGATGACAAAGCACAATTGACGTTACGTAGTTGAGCGAGACATAGTCTTAACCAGTGGACGTTAAGGGTTAGGTGGTTCTTATTGTCGGAACTGTGGCTTGATCTGAGCGGATTTGCATTGGTTTGCTTTTGAATGCAGACTGCGGAATATAAATAGATTGGTTCCAAAGCTCTTGTTACAGTTTGTTATAATAGTTCATGGGTATCAATTGGTAATCCCAAAAGCAACACTTTTATTTCCAAATGCTGTAACATCAACATTCAACAATCAACACGTGAATGTCAGGGTGCTCCCAGTCCCAATTGCCCGCACTGCAACCATGTACTGACTCTGTCGTGGATTCCGCGGTATGGAAGTGATTCCCTCTTGAGTTACACCTGCTCCCTGGAATTCACTCCGATATGTTCTAAAGTTGTTTACAGACCATTCTCTTTTACCCTGTTCAAATCGGGAGCACCTTTAGTAGTCCCCTTGAAGAGGTGCTATATAAATTCTTGAACGAATGAATTGATTGTGTCAGCGAGCAGAAAGGTGTAAGGTATGGTGTGTGTAGGAGTGCATTCAGATTAATAAATTGCACAGCATCGCAAGCGATTCAATTTTTGCAGACGTTTGTTTAGAAGAATCTTAAAGAAGAGTAATTTGCAGAACAAGAAGCCGCAGTGAAGAAGCAACAGTGGAAGTGATGAAATGAAAAAGGAACAGTAACTGTTGTTTGTTAGGACACTTGGCACTGTCTACAATGTTTATCAACATTGTGTGATCTTCTGTTTGACATACAAAGACTTTAGCACAAGGACTGCTGTCTGCTCTTTGTGAGCAAGAAATCACTCCTTGTAAAACCCTTCCCCACTCCCCATCCAAACCAAAGATCCGCAGTTCAGAACTGGGGTGAACGCCTATTCCCCTAACCTTACCAATCTTGCTTCAAATATTGAATTTATCTCATCTTTGTAGAAGTGCGTAAAACTCGCTATTTGGATGACTGAATGTGCCTACACCTACACCTTGCATGTGTACCACTGTATAGTGTATACTAACCACAGCAAAGATTCAGATTTCTGTATGACTTTGTGCTCGTTGTGGTGTTTATAACAACAAATAGCAACAACAACCATAACGATAATGGTAGTGCTGACAATAATTCAAAATTATCATAGTAATTCAAAATAATAAAGATAATAATGATTAGGTGCCTATCCATACTTTTATCTTAGGCGGTAGTCTGCCCTGAGGGATCGTGTATACCTCAGGGAAAAAATAATGATAATATAATTTTTCATAATAATGGTGTAATGATTATAATAATGATAGTGATAGTAGTAGAAGTAATACTAATTATAATTAATTATAATATCAATATTATTAATAATAATACAAATTACTGTGTAATAATTATAATATTTGTAATAATAATAATTTTTTTCTCTAAGCAATTTTTTTTCTCCAAGCTCAAAGACCTACGCTGCTAGCCACTATGTCAGATACCCTTGTGATGGCATGGCTATGTTACGGCACCATAGAAATTGTCATTATTATTTTACCAAGTTATCAATGATCCTTGAATTTCACAAAAAATTGCTATCTTTACGTATAATCATTACACTGGGCATGACGTTAACTGCGTACGGTTATGGGTGAACCTCAAAACCTATGACCCTGGGCAGCAGCGAGGTCCTTGTCAAGAGATGGCTGATCGAAGAGAAGCACAAGCGTAGCCTATCGTACCCTAAGATAAAAGTCTGGATAGGCACCTAATCATTATTATCTTTATTATTTTTAATTACTATGTGCAAATAAATAAATAAATAAATGATTATACGTAAAGATAGTGATAATCTTTGTGTGTTGTAGGGAGATCCTGCGCGAGATCCAGCGCTTGCGTCTCGAACAGCAGCAACAGCAGCAGGTAGCGGTGGCATCGTGTGGAGGTCGGTCATCAGACTTTGACTTCTTCGTCTACGGTGCCCCATACAGCAGCAATTCAACGACTCCTCTGGCGGTCGAACTCCATCTGTTGCGCCAGCGCAGAGACGAACTGGAGTCGCGCATGAGAGCGCTGCAGGGCAGCAGACGTGAGCTAATGATGCAGCTCGAGGGACTCATGAAGCTGCTCAAGGTCCGTTATTCTCAGTCTGAGAACTGTCTTTTTTTCTTACTGTCTGTTAAATATTAAAAGTGCTAGCACTTGAGAAGCAGAGAGATAAGTGTCAGTATCTTAATTTTCCTGTAGCCGTTACCTGTTGAGGACGGTTGTCCTGCTATTATTACAACTGTTATTATATTATTATATTACTACTATTGTAGCTACTACTACTATCATTTTCATTATCATAATCATTACACAACAAGGTGTTTCATAACAAAATAAACCCTTTTTATTTTTGATAATATTTTGGTCAAAAGTAGGAATTTTGAAAAAAAATTACAGGATGAAAAGCAATTCATATTTACGCATAACTCCCAAATTTCACCAAAATATTTCAAATAAAACAAAAGTTATACAATTTTTAGTGACGTCATTGTAGCACTTCTT
>JAQFXW010003801.1:0-11578 GCA_034693945.1 Dendrobaena attemsi
AACGAATCTACAGTTCGTGCATTTCTGGTCCTATGTGACTTTATACTTCTCGTTGTTGGCAATCTTCGTTTGGGTACCTTCTGGAAGCCCATTTCTTCTCGATTCCGACGTAGAAGTTCTTATCGTTGGTCTTCCATGAAACAGTCAACGGGATGCATTGTGTAATTAAGCTTGTGTTCTTTTTATCGAATTACAATTTTTTAACTCCTATGAGAAATTGACTTGGAGTCTTTTGTGCTACTTAGGTAGACTTTTTATAGCGTAGAATCATTGTATAAACCTAGACTAAGTAGAATAGAGCCTTGAACCTTTATGGACCTAACAAGGGGCCTATATCCTGTCGTAAGACCTGCAATAGGCGTTTTTGTGAATTGGAGTATAGGCCCTAGGCCTACATATAAGTCCCGAGTAACAACAGCTTGCTTACAGAAGCTGCATCAATAATATTGTCGTCGTCTCATTTTTCTCATTTATATTTATTTATTCCAAGATTTCAATAGCGTCTCTTTGGTGGCACTCTCAAGGAGCCGAGCATCACCACTATACACCAACACTCTCCAGGTAGGACTACTGTTGTGCACGCTTCACAACATTCGATTCCTTTTTCAGGTTCTGGTCGATATTTTGCTGCAAAATAAGAAATGATTTAGTAATAAGCCTTGTGAGAATAATAGTGCTCTATGTGAATTCTCTTTACAGATCAAGGTTGGAATCATGGTTTGTCCTAAATTGCTTGGGCAGATAGCAGCTGACTTTCTGAGCTATGTCGTGGGTAAGCATTTATTAATATATTATAAGTAGAAATGTCAAACATGGCGGGCAGCAGTGTCTCTTGAAACTCTTGTGTTTATTATTCCTATAATAACAAGGCTTACCGAATAAGTGTACCTGGTAAATTTAGAACCGCTCTCAACAATGCAGCTATAATGATAAGAACCATTGGGTAGAAATTGCCAGTATATAGGGCCTACGGGTTTCATAACATTATAAATTATAATATAGGGCCTACGGGTTTTATAGAATTATACACAGTGTCCCAATTGAAGTGACACCCTTTTTGTTTTTGCGATATAGCCTATTTGTTAATTCTAATTAAAACTCTATACAATTTCAGGGCGTGAAAGAGGGACGACAAACTATCAATGTATCCAGAAAGTTTTATCGAATTCGATCAACAGAGTCCGAAGTTATGCAAATTCAGATATGGGCAAAGAAAATAATATATAATTTTATAATCGTCCAGATTATATGCAGACAAAGACCATGAAACACAAAAAAACCGACTCATGATCCAGGCAGCAAAACAACAGGACCTATAGGCCTATAATAGGACGAATGTTTTCATTTGTCTGGAGAGTGTGTGGGTCAATTGGTCACTCCTACGTGTATCCCCAGCACAAGCAATTGTAGGCTATACTAAAACAATGCAATTTCATACGGAGAGCGGTTATTATTGTGAGAACAAGGCTATTTATTTTTCAGCGTTGTTGCCAACAATTCTACTGAATTACTATCGGAAACCGTTCAAGCGAGGTTTCTTCTGCAACGATGGCAGCATTTCGTTTCCCTACAGGACTGACATCGTCTCTCCAAGAGCACTCATGGTCGGCGTCCTCTTCGTTCCAGCTGCTCTGGTATTGTATATCAATCCAATCAATCAATCAATCAATCAATCAATTAATCAATCTATCAATCCAATCAATCAATCAATTAATCAATCTATCAATCAACTAATAAATAAATCAATCAATCAATCAACCAATAAATAAATAAATCAAGAAAATGACTGATGTTGTAACAAACAAAAGTTATATAGCGCCCTTTCATTATCTCTACTCAGATACAATCGTCAAAACAGAAAAGTCTTGAGGAGACCATAGAAAGTAGGCGCCGCCTAAACATAACCATAAATTACATAGTCAAGTCAAGTAATCTTTTATTGTAATCATCAGCGCAAACGCAGCAGCAATGCATTACACATACATGTAACAACTTACAAAAGAAAATGGAAAAGCTCCAAAGGGACATTCATTCCCCTATAATCGGGGCATTCCTTTCAATATCACATGAAGTTACTATAGATATGGTAACTAAAGAAATGATTGGATCAATGTCTGACTTTGAACCTAGCGAGATCAGTAACGGTAACAAACCCTAAAGGTATAGGGCCCTAAACCCAACAGGCCCTATATATACATGTAGGTAGGGCGTATAACAGAAAGTATAGACAATGCTATTGCTGGGTATATCAAAAGGAATAAGCCCTTATAAGAGACCTAGGTCTCGCTCTTAGGTCACCTATAACAAGCACATAGACCGTTTTGATGAAGAAGCAGCTGATCACAAGTTCTTTCAATTGAATTTATTACGAATCCATCTTATAACTAATTAACTAAGGCCAAAAATCAGCATCATCACCACTTTTATCATCATTATCAAGCGATTTAATCAGGGCCCACAAACTACTTTTGAATCAGGAAAGTGATAATAATAGATCATTGATAATATTAGAATTTATTATACATGCAATTGTTCTATGTATTAATGTAGATACCGATAATGATGCTGCTGCTGCTGCTGCTGCTGATGCTGATGATGATGATGATTAGGGGCCTATACCGAAAGCGTTGCCTTAATGGCGATGACAATAATCGCGAGGTTGTTTCCGATTTCAGATTGCAGTTGTTGAGATAATTCATTACGTTCTGAATAAGATGTCTCGCAAATCGACGTCATCCGTGTCTTACAAAGTCTCTGCCAGATGTTCGCTGCCCTTCGTCCTCGTCAGATTCTACAAGGTCTTCGGAGTCTGTCTCTTCGGAGCAGCTGTTACGATGGCATTGACGGATGTTGGAAAGCACACGATAGGCAGACTGCGTCCTCACTTCCTGTCCATCTGCCAACCAGATCCACTGGCGCTACATAACTGCACTTCATCGGCCGTCTACATCGAGAACGATATCTGTACGAGGAAGAACGACGGATTAATGGTCAATGCCAGGTCAGCCCTACCTACATCTCTTAGGCTTAGTATTCGTTTACTATCAAAACAGCCAAGAAAACGCATATGTCATATTAAGATTAATTATTACGCACCTGCTGCACTAGGGTTAAAGTATGTTCATAGAATAAGCTAAATCAGTCGAGTAATTAAAGAGCATAATAGAACAGGTATTGATTAAAAGTCGAACAAACAGAAGACATTTAAACTAAAAGACAGATCTCAAAAGCAAAGAGTTATCTGTTGTTGGTCGCAATATATTCACTTACGGGTCTTGCGCTTCTACGATTCACGTCTGATGTCTGGTACACTCCGCACATAATATTACAATAATCGTTCATTATAATATTATTGTTGCTGCTGATATCTTATTATTACTTCTATTGTTCCTGCTCTTCTGCATGTATTTCACAATCATCGTCATATTATCTTCATCATTAGCATCATCCTCGTCGTAATCAATAATGTCATCAATATCGTCATCAGTTTTATATTGTTGATTACATAATAATTATTAGCTTGGTAGTTCAAATACCCGAGAGTGCAGAAATTTGGTCAGACGTTTCTGTTCCATCTGCAATGCTTGCACCCCAGCCAATTAACCCAGCTAATTAATCCTGCAGTGACAGTGAGTACACAATTTCATTGACAGCTGGCTTGCCTGTTGGTGGGAAGATGCCGAGACTAAGAACATGGACTCGCTTCAATAATTGCTGAAATCCCGGTCATGGGATGGGACTACGTTGGGACCAGTTTGGTATTACTAGTGGACACGAATATTTATCTGATGAAGAAGATTGTGGTAGGCCTAATAGTAATTAATTCAATTGGCATTCTGGAATCTGTTCGATGTTGGCGTTTTGATTTCCATACATGAAAAATTTCTTCAGTAACCGTATACTCTATTATTATAATAAAAATTATGTCTGTTTTCTTCTTCACAGACTGTCATTTCCTTCTGGTCACGCGTCCATCGCTATGTATACAGCTGCTTTTCTCATAGTAAGTATAACTGAAACCAGTTAAATCCAGAACGTGATTGTGTAGATCAAATTACAGTACAAATGAAGTAAATCCTGATATTCCTAATTATACGAGATCGAAAAGGTGCAAACTTAACAAGCATCTCTTTCACAAACTACATTCATCGTGTTGTGACCATCAGCTGCCGAGATTGTTCATTTTGGGTCTACGTTTCATTTACAAGAGAGTTAAGGCTGACTGGCTCAGTCGACCTTGTTTGAAGCAAACTCGGTTCGTAAGCTCTTCGTACCAATAGTATTATTGTCCATTTCTGCCACCCGTGACCCGCCTCATCCTAGAATAATTGTGAGCCAAGGACTTTCTCAACGTCCATACGCATCGGCTTGAGGTGGATTCGAATTTGCAACCCTAAGGCTACACGGCATCGTACACCCTTACTACACCAGCGCGCCCAACAACACTGTAAGCACAAGTCAACAACTCAGCATGTTTGAATGAGTGGCGCGGATTTTGTGTTCAAAACTTTTGACTCCATAAATTATGTCCTCCTCTCAAAACTGATCCGTATACAAATCGATTAGTGGTCTGAAATTATATAATTCAACCTGTCTACAGTAGCTTTAAAGATTCGAAAGTAATTATGTTCCCTTCCAGATGTATCTACAGGAGCGAATGACCTTGAAATTCAGCCGACTAGCGAAGCCTTGTCTGCAAACCCTTCTGGCGGCAGCTGGGATCTTTGTGGCTCTGTCTCGCATCAGCGATTACATGCATCACTGGAGCGATGTTTTGGCTGGATCGATACTAGGCTGCTTTGTAGGCGTTCTGACGGTAAGAGTTATGGTCGCTTAGAAGCGTCGTTCCTGCTGATACCATGCATATAAAAACTTAAGCTTAAGTAAACATAGGTGTATACAAACAGACCATTGCATACAGACAATGTACGCATGCCAGCACGCACGAATTGATATGATTATGCACTCATACATACAATCGTATGCATAAATAGTCAATTATATCTTCTGCGCCGACGATGAGGCCTCATTTTCTGAGATTTCTTGGTCCTGTGTCGGGTGGTGACCAATCCTCTCCCGGTAGAGCAAGGAAGCCGGTGGACCTATTTAATGACCTCTTTCGCCTTTACATGTAGGTGTCTTACAAACACCTTCAGGGTTCCATAATTATGTCCACCTCGCATAGCACCCTATATATAGGTAGTTCTTCGGCCTGCCTCACTATAGGCAATCCACTACTGGTCTATTCACCCTCTAACCACTATGAAGCGCAGGTGTTATTGTGTATGTTATTGCGACTCTGAGTAGTTTCTTGAAGAGGCGCTATATAAATGTTCAGAATGAATGAATTAATTAATGTATGCATTCGAACACGTATATTCATACATACCGTATAAGTGCATGCGTTACATTACTTACGTACGTGCACAGGGTGGGCCACAGACTTGAAAGACAAATCATATATACAAAAGAATCCCAAATTTAACCAAAATATTTCAAACAGAACAAAAGTTATTCAAATTTTAGTGACGTCACCTACTGTTTTATGGTGCTTCAAAAACGTAATAGTTTTTTGCTAATATTTCCGCAAAAAGTAAAGTTACTTTAATGAAATATCGCGGGCTTAAAGGTAACTCATATTTACATATAACCACTAAATTTCATGAAATTATTTCAAAATCAACGATAGTTGCTGCACTTCTAGTGAGTCCGCCGACTGTACTCTGATGATTCAAAAAAGTGTAATGCATCAGACATTACAAAAAAGTTCTGCAACTTTTGTTAACTTTGAAATATTTTGATAAAATTTGGTGGTTATATGTAAATACATAATTTCATATGTAATACATTACATGCATTTATATATTTTATATGTAATACATTACATGCATTTTTATATTTGCAATACACACACATACATGACGGCGAAATGTTCTTTCATGATTTACATGTACTTATTGTGAAGTGTCGCATTTCAGGAGCTACGTTTGGCGAGAAAGAGCAGAGAACGGGAGAGGTGGAGAGAGGAGATGGAGTTGCCTTACCATGCACCAGCAGCAGTAGCCAAGCTAAGCGCTGACGGTTCACGGAATGACACGCAATTCTAACAGTTAGCTGGAGAGATAGATGACTCTTTAATATTCACGATTGATGGGTTATAATTTGTATATCACTGCTTTGTATTGTATGATACACTGCTAAACGCCCTTTTTTGTGAAATATTTAGTACTTATTAGGCCTGCATGAGTGAGGCTAGGTCCATGGACCTAACGCATTGAACCGTGGTAAATACAGGCCTGGTGACTGGTCATCAGTAAATACAGGCCTGGTCATCAGCATACAACAGTCAGTTTATAGTCATTTCTTTTATGTAGGCCACAGTTGTAAGATAATGTTGGACGAAAATTTGTCCTATTGATCTCTTTATCTGCAGACGTTGCAATTGCCTGAACTTCTACAAACTTGTTTGTCATTTAATTATGCGGCCTATAAACAAGAAGTACAGACGACGTTTAACCTAGTACATGATTACATATGTAGGTCAAAGTGATTTAGACATACCCTAGAGCATACATGGTAATAATAATCTTCTACTATCAATGCATAATGCATTATGATTACAATCACAGTATTAAATGACTCTGCGAGCAGTCGATGTAATAATAGTTATTTGTATTGTTATTAGGAGGCTCAGGTGGTTGACTGCGCGGCGCTAATATCGTCGTCGTGCATAGGCTACGGCCCCAGACTTGTTTTGCATGGACGCCTGTTATAAGGGCGAAACCCTTCTATACCCAGGAGCGTAATTCACAAGTGCACATGAGTATCGCGACAGTCGGCGGAGATTGTAGGATTGGCGAATCACGCTGAACCAGTACTATTAATCTAGCCTAATAAGCCTACTGTAACAGATAGCCTATGCATACCGCGTCTTTTTTTGTCGTTAAGTTTCTCATTCTTCATCCCACTTCTCTTTAACTACAACGTTTTCATCCTTCATCCCACTTCTATTTTAAGTTTTTAACTACAACATTTTCATCATTCATCCCACTTCTCTTTAACTACAACATTTTCATCCTTCATCCCACTTCTCTTTAACTACAACATGTTCATCCTTCATCCCACTTCTCTTTAACTACAACATTTTCATCCTTCATTCACCTCTCTTTAACTACAACATTTTCATCCTTCATCCCACTTCTATTCTTTAACTAGGCCTAACAGATTTTCTTCCTTCACCCCACTTCTATTTTAACTACAAACGCTTCTATTTTGACTAACAGATTTGCCTCCTTCATTCCACTTAATTCTATTTTAACTACTACATATTCATTCTGCATCCCACTTTTATTTTAACCACAGCAGTTGCATCCCTCATCCACTTCTTGTTTTACTAGGACTATTTTCATCCATAATTTGATTGTCAGCCCTTTAGCCTAGGCTAACATTCTGGCCATAGTAGGCCTAATAATAAATTATAATTTATTTTAAGCGCGAGCTACGGGTCTTAATTATTTTTCATTTGACCTGACCTGCAAAGACAACAAAATAAGAAGCGGTATGTCTGATAATAAAGATGAAACTGTTGATCATAAAATAGGATAGGAAGCTGTAATAGGCCTACTATGATAGAAATTAGACGATCTACTGGTAGGAATTTGGGACTGACGCTCGCGTAGCGTGCTTTCTGAGTTTTTACCGACGTGCAGTATGGATGAAAATGTTGACATTTGAATAAAACACAAGTGGGATTTTAAAATCTAGTTTCAAGAAGTGGGATGAACGGACGAAATGTTGATTTTTCAGTAAAGACTTTTCGAAGTCAGCCATGTTTGTATTTTCGCTGCAGAAGAGGAATCCTATGCGAACGTCATTAGTTATTTATAACTTGTCAAAGCTCTGCATATGCCTCTGCAGCAAATTTTCTTGATCCCCATGCAGCACGATTCTGATTTGACTAAGCGCCTGTGAATAAGCTGGTTCTCGCGACGCCGCTTTGTGGGTAGTCGAGAAGTTTCAAGTTACGATTACGATAGGCCTATAGGCTACATATTGTTTGATAGGGATTCCAGACTTCCAGTGATGGACTATTGTGCGTTGCTTAAAAATGTGAAGAAAACCTACAAACCTAGCTAGTAGCTGTAGGCATATGCCCTAAATGGAATTCGTGAACTTTGCATACAAAAATATAAAATTAAGCAGCTAAAAATAAAGGCCTATTTTATGCAGCGCAAATGTGACACACAGTTATTGTTCTAAACGTAATTAATATAGGGCTTATAGGCCTAAGCCTAGCTATACGAATTTATTTACGAAATTACGACAAATTGCGTTTGAAAATTAAAATAATTATGTCAATTTATGTGTTGTTTCTTAATCTTTAATTATCCACTTAATGACAAGTTAGCCTATATGCCATTGATCCCATTGATAGTCCTTTAGTTTATGTTAATTTAAATGTCACAGAAAGTAGGCCTATTGCTGACTATGCACTCAGCAATAGGTCTACTTTCTGTGATGGTAAACGTGGTTCACCAATGGCGAAATATCCCGGGCCGCTTTGGCTAGCCAGTCGGACCCTGCTGCCACCGCCAGGTGTCCCAAGGCACATCCATGTTTGGCTTATCGTAGGCTACCAGCAGAAACGAAGGCGCCGTTAAAATAATTGTTTTATATGGAACATGGACTAGGCGCAGAAGTAGCACTTAACGAATGTTACAATTATAATATTTAAAAAATATAATTTTTTTGAATTGGCAATTTTTTAAATTATTTTTTTACTTTTAAATATTTTAAGTATATACAAGCGTCAATGTGCTAGACAACGAAGCAAGCACGGCTGCCGAAAGAGATTACTGACTACCAACTACTTCACAACAGTTACTATAGCTGAATAGAGAGTGCTACTGACGGAGAGTAACAAGTGCCACGGATCATGCAGCTTCCTCTGATCCTGAGTCTGCTTCCACTCGACTTTGGTCGCTGTATATATATTATGTTTAGTCGACAGTCAATCGTTCTATTAATGCGCACTAATTGTAACTTCTGTCTAAGTTGTTATGCGCGATTTTACGTAGCATTATGTGCTGACTGCTGATGTTTACAATAAAGAGATTACTTGACCTGACTTGTTAAAATAGTTTACAGAAATCTATGTTGCAGCTGCTAGTGCAAATAAAATAACGATTTGCTGCTAATTTAAACCAAAATTTGCGAATCCTTCCTAGTGCATGGTGTGGAATATCATCTGAAAATGTTTCTGTTACCGATAGTTCTCTTTTGATACTAGGGACTAGACTACTAGTTATGTAGCTTTTCCGAAAATTTTCCGCACAACTGGAAAAATACATTTTAACTGATAATTTCACATTTTATGTATTTAATCATGCAAGAGAATTCTTATTTAAATTTTCTTAATCTAAATTTCTAGATTTTATTATTAGTATTTCTGTCAATGTGAACAATATTTACCTTAAGAGAATAAAAGATTAAACATTTAAACACTCATACATGGATGATGGATACAGTTTATTATGCTGTTAGTTTTGTAAAAATAATATAGGCCATAAACTTGCATCTCCTTAGTAGGCTTAAAATGAGACCACACTGATGACACATGCTTTGGAATAATGTATTTCTGTAATAATGTTAACTGTAACATAATGATAACACAGCTAGTTTCTAGTTGATTATAAATAGATACTGTTTGTTATAAACTTATATATTGTTAGTGTTTAAAAATCTAGGTCACAAACTGTCAGTGTTGAAAAATTGTACAGTATGCACTATGCACTATCTGGCAATTTGATATCATAATTATTATCTGCTGTTAGTCAGCTGCGTACTAACAGCTGTGCCTTAGCCCATACATCGCTCACTCAAAGCAACAGCTAATAGACAAAATTAAACACATTGTTTGATACCAAGACAAGAAGATTTGATATAAAGTAATCTCAGCAGGGACAATAGCACTTTTACAAAATATAAAATTGTAATATAATGGGCCTCTTAAGAATTAAAGTGGCAGTATCAAAATTGTGTCCATAGTATAACAGTATCAATTAGGCCTACTATTTTTGTGTTATGGTTTTGTAACTAAAAAAATCAAGCAGACTAAATCATACAAAATAGTTACTCTAAAGTAACAGAAAACTTTAATTGCGTGTAATTCTTAATTAATACTCTCTAGAGAGAGTATGACCCATCTCCTCTGCAGTAGTTTTGGAAGCGACGATTGGCGGATCATACAGTATAAGTCTAACTATAGATTCCATAGATGTAGTAACTCGTGAAGTTTTATTTCAATCGGACTGCAACTTGCAAGACGGCTGATTGGTCAAGCGCAGCGGTATTGATGACGTGTCTATTTAAATGAGGATGGACTATTAGAGAGCTGATTAGACAAAGTGAGATCACGTGGTCGATGTCCGCCTAAAGGTCAATGCCGTTTGAAGTTAATGGCTTCAGCTTAGATAGGCCATACTCCCTCGAGTGTATGAATACAACACCTCCTTGGTGTTAGCACTAAATATTAGGCTCTAAGTGCTATCTATTGAAAGAACATAGTTAGAACGAACAGTTATATTTACTGTAAACTATATAAGATAGCTTTGACTGATGTTTAAACATTAGTATACATTGAAATGATAATTATATCTTTATTTCCCTCATAAAGTGAAATCACATTGAAATTATTTTAGTAATTGATGGAAAATACCTTGGAAATTTCCCCCAAAAATATCTCGAAAATTTTCCAAAATTTTCCCGAAAAATATGAATTTTCCGGACAATTTTTTCGCCGCACAACACTACTACGGACATCTAGAACTTTCAAGGAAAGCTTTGATCTGAGTGATTTGATGGAATTTCAATCCATTTACTTGTTGCTGCTTTAAAGTCACGCATTCTCCAACGTGACGCGTATTTGACTTGTCAAACGAAATTGATCTTCAAAGGAAACAGCTTCAAAAGCCGACTGTTCAGATGCAACCTGATGACGCCGACTACACGTAATTGGATTGGGTCGTTACATATATAGCCTAGTTCTCGTCTCCCTCAGGACCAGAAGAAAACTCTTACACGCAGCATAGTTCGTTTCGACAGAGCTTATTTGTGATGTGGTTTAGTAGACTGGTATGTCATGTCTTCCAGCGCTCGTTGAAGCTTATTTTTGATCTTCAAAGATTTGTTCATGTCATGTTTTTGAACCAATAGGCGACTAATCTGTGGATATTTCTGGGTCGTTATGAAATTCTCTGCCAACGGCCAATGCACAATGACACGATACTGACATTCTGCGTCGTATCGGAAGCGATCAACTCCGATGCCCATATAGCGCCCACCTATTGGATGGGGGGGGGGGGGTTCTTACTCGTCCCATTCTTCCCGAGGAGTCGATCTAGGCACATGCATTCACTGATGCTCCTATCGCGCATATCGCTTGCTTAGCCCTTTAAAGGGCACAACGGCCCCGAACAGTTACAACAATAACCGGTACATATTTTTATCTGTGCAAACTGACCCTATAGTGGGAATATATTCGTTGTGTGAAATATTTCACTTTTGTAAACAATGGCAA
>JAQFXW010003802.1:0-11574 GCA_034693945.1 Dendrobaena attemsi
AATAGTTTGAGGCCTTAACACAGAATCTGACAGGGGGTGCGTACGCACCTTACGCACCTTGTATGCCTACGCCACTGCGCCTTAGCATCACCGCTGTAGTTGGGAGGAAATATCCCACCCAAACTAGAATGTTGAAAAAGGGAGGCGATGCAGAAGTGTGACCAATTACTGCTACAAGATTTAAAGCGAGCGCGTCTCTAGCTAAATTATTTTATCGCTAAAGAACGTTATGAAGGTGTTAAGTAGAATGCTGCATTAGACAAAATATCTCTGATTTCGACACAGCTGTAGAGGAAAGAAATAGCTGAATGGTAATTGTAAATTTATAGAATATCTTATCGCGATGGTGTGATTGAGATCCTGTTGATTTTCTAATGGATGGACCTGTTTCGAATGGGTGGGTGCGTGGTCTGTTAGGGTACTCGATTAGCCCGAAATAACAAGAACAGTACTTACTATTTATTCTTTAATTGACCAATGCTAACCGCGTTTTGGTTTACAAGAACAAGTTATACGAATTACGGCCAGCTAGCACTACACGCCGGTCGGCTTTCACAGCAAGTTCCATAGCCTAACACTTGTGGCCTAAGTGCTGGAACATTCCTGGTACGGCCAAGCTCCCTTTCTGAATGGATGTTACTTACATTGAATTGTATTTTGTCGGCGTCTGAAGACTACGCTGTTTGATAGTGTTTCCAGCTTCGTGTGTCTGGAGCGTATATATACCTACTGAGGTTTATCTAACTGGCGTGCTCCACCCTTCGCTTTATTCATATTTCAAAGACCTCTAGTATCCTTGCCATAGGGTAAAAGAATTGTTCAAGCGTATTTCAGCTTTCCTCGACCTAATTTGAATCATTCTTCGACCATTGAACCCCTCCTATATGCGGTGTCATCGCCGTTTTATATAGCATTTCCTTTATATAGCCTCCGTGTTTCAAAATTGACAGGTGTCTTTACCTACAAATAGCAGTTTTATCATTAGTTTTAATATTATTCAGAACTAATACAAATGATTGTACAAACTATTTGTGGAACGTAGACGTGCAGTGTGACTGTAGGAGCTTTGCGTCCTGGATGTCCTGTGTTCTATTTAGACTCAAGTCAAATGTAATGGGACGAGGTAGTGTAGTGGTGAAGGTCGCCGCCTCGCAACTGAAAGCTTGCGTGTTCGAATCCCACCCACCGCGTAAGGACCTTCAGGACTGCAAGAGGCGGTATAGAAATACACACATATGTAGGGACCTTGAACAAATCTTTTGCTCACAATTAATTACTCGTGGCTATTTGGAATCTTTAATGAGGTGGAATCGATTCAAATTAGGGGGTATCCTCTAAACAAAGACGTCTTCATGCATACTGCATACTCGCTTGCCTATTGAACGAGAACTTTCATTTTGAACTCGTATTAATAAACTCGGCAATGTTGAAACATGACACTTTAAACAAATATAATGATGCCATAAATTATTATCTTTTTCAACTACGTTAAATCGACAATGCGTCTCAAGGAAAGTGAAACCACAATATAGAACCGTAGGTTAAATTGGTGTTGCACCCTTCAAGCAGAAAGTCGTTATAAGCAAACAGTTTAACATCCTGTGTCGATGTATGTACACCGATTGAGCAAATTCTTCACTCACAATTGCTCGTGGCGCTTCGGCGTATAAACTCCGACACACCGCCGGGATGTAGTCGGGACAGCCTCTGGGTAGTAGGAGATTTGAAATGGCGGTATAGAAATGTGTGGGAAAAAATATTTCCATTCCGCTCTTTCTTCAGCCATTTTTGTTTTTGACCTAGGAGTTCAGCCCAGGGTGACTCCAGGCACTTCATCGAGTTCATGAAAATATGAGCCTTCATTTCGCTGGGTTGATATCACTTAAAAGGATGTGCAACACCATAAACAAGACCTTTGAGAAATTTTAATCCCAGTTATAGCCTACTGTGAAAGTCAAAATAGATATCGGCAGATTTTAAGTTGGCCTAAATACGAGTCAAGAATGTAGTCCATTTGGCATCTAATTGTTAAAATTCTGTTGGCTTCTGGGGCACGACCCAGACCCCGCAGGGTTTACATCACTTAAGAGAATGCGCAACACTATAGGCCTATTGAAGATCTTTGAGAAATGTTGACCCCAGTTATACTGTGAAAGTCGAAATAAACATTGGAAAATTTTAAGTAAATTAGAGCCAAGAATGTACTCCATTTGACATCTAATTGTCAAAATTTCTTTGGCTTCTGGGACTCCTCCCCAGACCCTACTGGGGGAGCTTACGACGCTTCCCAGACCCCCTAGTTGTTAGGGGCTGGGATTGTGCAGTTGTAAAATTTCCGTAAAAAAGCCTTGGCCCGACGGCGACAGCCTCTGGTGTCGTAAACTGTCGTTAAACTGAACAAACACACGATTCACTTCCCTCAATTGGATTTGAACTTGAGACCTTCGGATGCAGG
The DNA here is from genome assembly GCA_034693945.1 of Dendrobaena attemsi. Lineage (NCBI taxonomy): Eukaryota > Metazoa > Annelida > Clitellata > Crassiclitellata > Lumbricidae > Dendrobaena > Dendrobaena attemsi. Next base: position 2,456 of record JAQFXW010003802.1, read on the forward strand.
ACGCAAAGCTTCACCAGCATGTAAATAAGCTGAAATACGCTTAACCCATTTCTTGCATCGACGGCGAAGGCCTCTGTTGTCATAAGCTGTCGTTAAACTGATGATACAACCAACTCCCAATGAATATAACATTGGTCAAATTCCTAGTGATATCTTTTCACAATTATAGTTAAGTTGTTAATATTAAGGGTATTTTTAAAGTTGTTGTTCTTATGAATTGTGTGTGGGTGTGTTTAATCAGTTTAACGACAACTTATGGCAACGGAGGCCGTCGCTTTCGGTGCAAAATCAATTGGTTAATATTGGTTAAGCCAATTAAGCTTGTTCATTCATTCATTCATTCAATAACCGCGGGCTCATCGCCCGTAGGTGTCCGATGCATTTTTCACAATGTTTTTCCATTTAAGCCTGTCCTGGGCTGCGTATGAGACCTTTTGCAAATATGAATGTATCATCGACTGTGACATTCTTCTCAAATTATATATATATGGCGAAAGAAGTCATTTGAAAAGGTGTTCGCGCTTCAAGTACAAGTAAGGGTCAGTCGAAATTCTAGTAAGAGGATTAATGTCATAGTGTAATGGGTCGTTCATGTGAAGATTTCTATCAGCGCTTCTGCATAATGCGCAATGAGGCCGCGCGTCCCACTGCAGCACTGAGGTGCCTCTTCTATTACCGCTTCTGGTGCTAATTAATTTTACAGCGATAGAATTAAAATAAGCATGCATTATACACTCATGTGGGGGCGTGCTAATGTAGTGGTTAAGGGTTGCTGGTTCGAATCCCACCCGCCGCGTAAAGACCTTTAGCAAGTCCTTGGCTCACAATTGTTCAAGTGATTCGGCTTGTAAGACTCCCACACACCTGCGGGCTGTAGTCGGGACAGCCTCTGGGTAGCAGTGGTCTGTTAAAGGCAATATAGAAATACACAAATTCAATACAATACAATACTGCAGGTAAGACTGTGTGTGTTTTCATTAGTTTAACGACAGCTTAAGACAACAGAGGCCGTTGCCGTCGGTGCCAAAATTGATCAAGCGTATTTCAGCTTTTTCTGTACATTTATTCAGATGGTTCAAATCCGAATCGACGCCAAGCCTTAATTTCCTTTTTTTAAATGATTATACAAAAAGTCATAAACTTTTCCAGATATACGACTTGCATGGTAAGTTATTTCGCCTTCATAGAACATGGGGACTACTCTCACCACTGAATAAATTTAGGCAGTCTCACGCTTTTGATGCGACGTTATATAAGGTTTCGAAGGTGTTTAATCTAGAATCAATCAACAGGAGACTATTCTAGTTTCAGCTTATCCGTGTGATAATTTAGTGATATCATAGCGTATGACATCCGAAGGTTAAAGGGCAATAATGGCTTCCAATGATTATTAGCTTACATTTATATTAGATGAGAAACGCTTAGCTAATTTTGTATCCACGGCAACGGCCTCTGTTGTCATAGGATGTCGTTAAACTGTTGAATCACACCCTTCCAATGGTCCGGTCTATATAAAGAACAATTGGTGGCTAGTTTCATAGTTTAAAAACAGCCTATGACAACAGAGGCCATTACTTTCGAGACAACATTTGATCAGGAATACTGCAGCCTTTTGAGCATTCGGACCCCAAACGTGAACATTAAATATTGCAGCGATGGTAGAGTATAGTATGTATGTATGTGTGTATTTCTATACCGCCTCTTACAGTCCACTACTATCCAGAGGCGGCCCCAACTACAGCCCGAGGGTGTGTCGGAGTTTTACACGCCGAAGCGCTTCAGCAATTGTGAGTGAAGGACTTGCTAAAGGTCCTTACGTGGTGGGTGGGATTCGAACCCACAACCTTTCGGCTGCGAGGCGTCGACCTTCACCACTACACTACCGCGTCCCATATCGGAGGCGATGGTATTATAATAGTTCATGCAGAGGTTTTATTCTGTCTTCTTACCTGAAGAACTCACTGAATAACGAACATGACAGATTTTTTTTTTATTAGCTTCATAAGGTGTACTGTTTGAATCGCTTGCAACTGTATATTAGAGTAGAAAACGTACTAGTGCCAGTCCAAAGCGACGATGAAAGAGAAGGGCGACAATAACGATCTCTTTCGTCGCACAGTGGCGTTAAACTCACACTGTATGGTCCAAAATCGAGCCTCACTGCATCGGAATGGAATAAACGCTAATGCTACGCGGTGGTGTAGTTTCTTTGCTTTCGGTGACTTGTGTTCTGTGACCAAACGGATGTATACAGTAAATATAATATGCACACCATATTAAGAAGTGCACAATTAAGCAATAGTAGAATACCATCACTTTCAATAATAAAAGTGTATTAAAAGAATTTAATCCTGGCACACATACACTGTACCAACAACAGTCTGACGGCCCCCTTCAAATTACCTTAGAATGTATCTGAATTTTATATCTTGTATGAAAAAGATTGTTATTACTGCAGTGGTTATGAAATCACTGTCTTTTGCAGTATGCTAAAATAAGTAAAATGAAAATAAAAACATGACATTGTACATATAAACATGAGATAAATATGAGCAGCAGATGTAAACAGAGGAATATCAATGCGACCAGCCCATTGCAACACCTTTTTAATGAACCTAAAGCGGTTATATATATTGCTTGATGCTGAATCGTAATCACTTTATGGTTGTAATAAACCGAGAAAATTTTTGCCTCCGACGGTAAAGGCCATTGTGTCATACACCGTCGTTAAACAAACCTTCTCTCCGTAATCACTTTCCAACAACGAACCTAAATCAAAGAACTGTCCTGATCAGGGATTTTAGTCGTAACTCGAAACTTCTGTAGCAAGCACCAGCTTATTTGCAGACGCTTAGTCAAATCAGAATCGTAAGGCAGGGGGTCAAGATACAGGAAAACAAAATAATTTAAACGTGAGGAGAGGGATATTGGATTGGATTGGCGAAATAGAAGTTTCCATTTGTGAATGGAAGACCTGCGGGGAAATGCTAAGAGGTGAGATTTTAGTGATTCCGCAACATGGGTCAGATAAATTATCAATCGATTATTATAATTCTCGTTATAACGAGGTAACCATAAATCGATGTAAGTAAGTATGTATGTACTTTCATGAGACCGCCTGCAAACTCACTGCGGAAACAATACATCAGGTATGAAAGCAAGATACAGACGGATAATGAAAATGTTTAAATGCACAATTAGGTAAAATAGAATAGGGAGTAAACACTTGCCATTTATTTAACAGTGTGCAATTCATCGATTTGCGTCTCAATGGTGGTGAGTTCGAATCTGACCCAAACCAATGCTCAAGGACTTTGAACAAGCCCTTCAATGGTATTGCTCCAATAATAATACTATTCGCGACACTGGTATGAGATCTAAGATAGAGTCTCTTAGGAAAACTGAACCTTCATTCGCCAGATGGTTAAATAAATGAGGCGCTTCGGCGTGTCAACTATTAAGCATCAGCGCCAGCGCTGTAATCGGAGAGACTCTGAGTTGTAGTGGACTTGATTTATAGAACTCTGAATAAATAATAATTAAAAAAAATAAATAAATAAAGTAAAATAAAGGAAATAAGTAGGCCTGTTATTATCTTAAGGTCGGCGTTGTCGTTAAATATTTATAAAATATAAATAACTATAATAATATTAAATCTTTAATCGTGCCAACATAATTTATTATAATAATTGTAAATAATTATAATAGTTATGCGATTTTGTAATTATCAAGCCTCTCCGATTACAGCGCTGGCGATGATGCTTAATAGACACCTTTATCATATTGAAGTCAGCAAATATGTATAGGGTGAGCCATAAGAAATAACAGCTTTCGTCTTCGCAGTATTTCAGTCAAAAATAGGAATATATAAATACAATTTAACAAGCTGAAAGGCAATTTATATTTACACATAACTATCAAATTTCATCAAAATATTTCAAACAGAACAAACGTTACTGCACTTTTAGTGACGCCACCCTCTGTTTTTGATTGCTCAAAAACGTTTAACAGTTTTTTGCTAATATTTCCGCCAACAATAAATATTATTTAATGTAATTACCCATGCTTAAAGGCAACAAACATTTACATACAGTGACCAAATTTCATGAAATATTTCAAGCGCAACTAAAGTTGCAGCTCTTTATTGGGGAACATTTATTGCGTTGCACGTTTTAACTCAGCAGAATTTAGTAGGTGGAATCTTAGTGTGCTGCAACTCTTGTTGTGATTGAGATATTCTGATAAAATTTGGCCCCTAGATGTAAATATGAACTAGGCCTATCTTTAAGAGGATATTTTTATTATTGCACGCTTACCCTGCAATGTTCTACTTAAACACTTTCAATTAGTTTCTTAATTGGAAAATATATTGACTTCTCATTACTTATAAAATAACTGTCAGAACAACTGTTAGCTGAAAATACGCTTAACCAATTTTTTTGCCGTCGGTGCAAAAAATTGGTTAAGCGTATTTTCAGCTAACAACTTTTATAAAAATATTCGTTTATTGAATTTAATATTTACAAGAACGCAGTATGATTACAAACGGGTTATACGAAATACGACCCGCATAGCACGACACGCAGGTCGGCTTAACATCGAGTTCGACTTAACTAATGACCTAAGCGCTGGAACGGCCAAACCAGTAATGGGGGTGTGAGATCTTATTTTCCAACTTACACGAGACAAACCACACAACAGAAAAGTTCTTTCGCAGCTAACAGAAACTTAAAATAAATTACTGCCCCGAGTGGGATTTGAACCCGTGTCGCCAGGACGTGATACTGTTCAGCTTATCGACCAACCGCTATTTGCACTAAGCTACGGACCCACCTCAAGCTGAAAGTCCGACTACATATTTATATTACAACGGTAACCACTTTTATGAAGTACTCGTAAATTTACAAATTACTCGATAGGGACAGCGTGATAATAATATTCGAAGTTTGGGTGACAATCTAATTTCTCAACAGCCACGAGACAAACTACACGACAGAAAAGCGTCATTAGCAGCTAACAGAAGCCAAAAATAAATTGTTGCCCTTAGTGGGGTTTGAACCCTGGCTACGACAGTACCTGTTCAGCTTTCGACCAGCGCTCTCTCGACTAAGCTATGGGCCCACCCATCGAGGTCAATGTACTGTATAATCTCTTTGGGCCCACCCAATTGACTTATATCCTGTAAATTTGCACACAAACATTGAAGTGATCTGCCAGGTCTGTTAAGGTCCCCATTCAGGCATGAAATAACGAAGAAAATTCGAACCTATCTAGGGGTTTCAGATTACCCCAATTCACCTTACCAGTCGCCGGCCCGCAGTTAATTTAAACCACATGGCGCAGATACAGTTCATTAACCCACTACAGGGTGAATTACAAATAACTATGGTATGATCCATTACTATGGATCTTTTTCTGAATGGATCAAGTAATTTACTCAATTTTCTGTATCCGTTACTTATTCGCGTCTAGACGGAGTTGTGACCTTGAGTGTCACATGAGGAAGAAATTCCCCGATTACGAGAATAGGGGAGTTTAACGACGGTTTATGACATCAATGGCCTTTACCCTCTGTGACCAAAATTTTCTCGGGTCTATTACAGCCATGGCATTACTCCGATTTGATCGTTAGGGAATTTACATGACAACGGTGTGTGTTTCGTCAGTTTAACTACCGCTTATGACAACATAGGCCGTTGCCGTCGGTGCAAGAAATTATACTTAAAAAGCATAAGGTTTCTACTGAATTTGTGAAGTTATCAACGGTAACAACTTTTATAAAGGCATTTGAAACTAGTGTCTACTTTCCTCAGTGCGAAGGCGGGAATTGTCGATAAATATAGAACGCTTTAAGTCGTTAGCATTTATAAAATATTGCCAATCACTTTATAAGGGTATTTCAAGTAGGGCAATGCTACAATTAAGAATGGTAGTCAGAATGTTCGTTTAACTTACAGTAAGCTTACTGATATCTTGTAACCGCATTTCTGTCTTCTGATATTTATTATGTTGCTTCTGAGAAATACGCTGATGACATGTAGGCCTATGTTTGTGGCTATGCTTAAGAGGCAGCAGTGCTTGTCCGGAAGATTCTTGATGCTACTTCTGTTCTCAACATGTGGATGTCTTCCAACCTCCTTTGTTTGAACTGGTTCGAGAGACAGAGACCAAACGTTCATCTGGATTGGTGACCGAGTAAAGCTTCCCGGACTTGATATGTATTCCGCCCCGAAAGAAGAGACAGGTTCTGAGATGAGAGAGAGAGAGAGATGTAGAAACACTTGCAGTGAAGAATGTAGGGGCGAAGACTAGGAGGCCCCCTACAAAATACCTTAGAATGTATCTGAATTTTATATCTTGTATGAAAAAGATTGCAAGAGAGTTGTTGTTCGGCCAGGAAGACAAAATGTCAAAGACATTTTACGTCGACATAGCTCATCTAAAAGGCACATGCATGATGATCGCAAGCAACGGGATGGGGTGTTGAAATGTAGCAGTGATTAAAGGCTGTTTCCAATAAATTATAATATTTGTATTACAGAATTTTATAAGTCATTCTTGCTGTTAATCAGCATAAACTAAAGGCATTATAAAAAGCATAAAGCACAATAATTGTTATAGACTACCTTACAGATTAATAACCCCTAAATTCAGACTTAGTTGTTACTGCAGTGGTTATGACATCACTGTCTTTTGCAGTATGCTAAAATAAGTAAAATGAAAAAGAAATCAACTTGATTTTGTACATGTAAACTATGAAATGAACATGAGCTGCAGATGTAAACAGAGAAATATCAAGGCGCCCAGCCCATTCAAACACCTTTTTTTTAAATAAACCAAATGCGAATATACACAGTGCATGATGCTGAATCGTAATCACTTTCCTCAATGACCACGAACTTACATGTAAATCCAACAAATAATTTATACTGTTCAGAGAATGTAATCGTAATCATAACTCACAATTTCTATAGCTATCACCGTGTTATTTGCAGACGCTTAGTCAAATCAGAATCGTAAGGCAGAGGGTCAAGATGCAGGAAAACAAAAAGGGCGGAACGCCTAATGTTTACAATTTAAACGTCAGGAGAGGAATTCTGGATTGGACAGGCAAACGAGAAGTTTCCATCTGTGAATGGAAGGCCTGCGGAGAAATGAAAAGATGTGAGATTTTAGTGAGTCTGCAAAATGGGTCAGATAAACTATCAATCTATATAATTCTCGTTATAATAATGTAACCATATATCCATGTAACAGTGTGCATTTCATCGACTTGCGTCTCAGTGGTGGTGAGTTCGAATCTGCCCCAAATCATTGCTCAATGCTCAAGGACTTTGGGAAAACCGATAACCCTCATTGCTCTGATAATTATACTAACCTCGACACTTGTATGAGATCTAAGATAGAGTCTCGTAGGAAAACTGAGCCTTCATTCGCCAGATGGCGAAGTAAATGAGGCGTTTTGGCTTGTCAACTCCTACTAAGCACCAGCGCTGTAATCGGGGAGACTCTGAGTTGTAGTGGACAGGAAGGGACGCCATGATTTTTAGATCTCTGAATAAATAAATAAATAAATAAACAAAGAAAGAATAATAAAGTAGGCTTATAATTATCTTAAGGTCGGTGTTGTCGTTAAAAGTATTGAATGCTGACATTACTAAATAATTATAACAATATTAAGTTTTTAATCGTTCCAACATATTATAATATTTATAATAATTATGCGATCTTGTAATTATCAAGCAGACACCTCTATCATATTGAAATCAGAAAATATGTATAATTATATTAATTATGCGATTTTGTTATCATGAACAAGACACCTCTAACTTATTGAAATCAGAAAATATGTACAGGGTGAGCCATAAAAAGTCCCCTACGTTTTACCTTATATCTCAGTCAAAAATAGGAATATATAAATAATATTTTACGAGCTGAAAGGCAATTCATATTAACGTATAACTACCAAATTAAACTGATAAAACGCGCGCACTAAAGTTGCTGGAAACATAAGAAAATCTGCTACGAAAAATAATCACATTTAATTTTAATTTGACTATTTATTCAAATATTTCAAAACTCTTTAAATCTACTACTATACTTAGAGGCAGTGACGAGTATACATTACAGACGTGTTAAGGAGCCAATATGCCGAAGCGCCTCGAGAAATCCTACGTGAAATACCTAATCAAGGTCCCTACGCAGTGTCTTGAGTCTGAATAGAACCCGCGAACCTTCGGAAGTAAGGCGTCGACCACATCATTATATCACCATACCCCACACAATCATATCTGACAAGTTATACAGCATACTTCACGCAGGTGTGTTTATACCCAAAGAGATTATATAGTAATCTAGAGAGAGTATGGCGTATCTCTTCTGCAGTCGTTTTTGAAGCGACCGAATTCCCGCAAATTTAATTATAGGCTAGATTCCATAGATTTGGTAGTTCGCGATATATTTATTTAAATTAGTTTTGCTTGCAAAACGACTGATACTAAAAAGAAGTCGGTGTTGATTGGTCAAGAGCAGTGGCCTGATGACGTGGCTATTTAAATGAGGATAGGCCTACTAAAGAGCTGATTGTACAAAGCGTGGTCACGTTGTCTTAAAGCTGGCATCCGGGTCAAGGCCTTTTGAATTTGATCGCTTCATCATAGATAGGCCATACTCTCTTTAGTCAATACATTGATCTCGATGGTTACACCCTCTAATTTGTCAACTAAATCGTATCGACACCTTTAAATCTAATATTTCCAAAATTACATAAACGACACATTCATCCAAGTGTTGGTTACCATAGAAGGCTTTAGAACATCGCTCAAAATTGGTTTGTGGAGATTAGAATATTATAAGACGCTATTTGTGAAATCTTATTGTCAAACCGAAGACAAGGTTGCTGTTACAAAGAGATCGTTTAAGTAGACACAACTCTTATATCACCAGATAGCGTAGAATATTATGTGCTTCTGCATGTTAACTCCTACTTTGACATGGTTGATCCTGCAATACTTCTATGTCGTCTTGAAACTTCTTTTGGATTTAGTGGGCCTCCACTTCACTGGTTTCGATCCTATCTCACTGACCGATCGCAAATGGTTATTATGGGTGACTCTCGC
>JAQFXW010003803.1:0-11574 GCA_034693945.1 Dendrobaena attemsi
TTGAGCAAGTCCTTCACTCACAATTGCTCGTGACGCTTCGGCGTGTAAACTCCGACACACCTCCGGGTTGTAGTCGGGACCGCTTCTGAGTAGTTAGAGACTTGTAATAGAAATGTGTGAATAAAAAAAAGTAAAAAAAAGTTGCATCAGAATAAGGAGCAGCAACATTAAATAAGTTAACAAGTCATGTGACCTCATGTCAAATTATAAAATGAAGATGCATGAATCTCAAATAGGGAATTAGGGATGCCCGAAAATGAAGAATTCCACGAATCCTGGGTAGCCTTAGAGATATATAAAGTGATATATATATATATATAAAGTGATCAATAAGTTATGGGGAACTGAGAGTGACATGGCATGACATGTCACCAACATAAGGTAGGCCTAACTTATTTATAATTACAATACTTCACCTTTCCTATTCGGGCCTACTACAGGTTATTATATTGGTTAACGTTTTGGACGGTGAAGAAATCCATAGTCAGCGATTACCGTTTGCCAGATTTAATTAATAAGATGCACCTAAGGCTCAAGCTATGTGCACTGCAACGTTAGTCCGTTATCAGTTATTATCTCTAACGAATTTTGCATATCAGATACTCATTCATGTTTAAGATGAGGTTTCTATCCGATACGAGCGTAAGATCTTCCCTGCATGGTAGCCTATCGTATTGTATCAAAGCAGTTGTAAAGTGCCTCTCGTAGGGTGAGGAAATTTTACATACAACTCCCATATTTTACCAAAATATTTTCAAACAAAAGAAAATTTACAAGTCTTACAGTTCTTTGTGAACCCACCCACTGTTTTTATGGTTCAAAGGCACGTGACGAAGCAACTAACGATTTTGACAAAGTCAGGTCAGCGATTACAGTTTGTCGGATTTAATTATCAGGATTCAGTGCACTTAAGATAAACAACTATTGTGCACTTCCACATCTGTCCATCATCAGCAACAATCTGTAAGTAATCGTGAAACATAAACGCAGTCACGTTAAAGAAAAGGTTTCGATCGGTTATCAGCATACAGCATAATAGGTCTTTTTCTATGGTATGCACTCCCTTCTACCTTTCAATCTAAAATTGTTTCTTACTTTATTTCTACCTGATCTTAAAATCAATTTTTCTATCATACAAAACAACATCCCTCTTAACAGCCACTTTACTTCCTCCTACCTACCGGAACTCGAGCTCTGATGACCACACACTTGCCTTTGGATAACTAATCTGATTCGACGCAGAGCTCGTTAACTAACTGATGCCATGCGCTTGAATTAAGACTGCTCTAGACGTTTGGAGATAAGGATTAAGATTGCGATTTTATTTTGATGTGTAGAATAAACGATGCTATGGAGCACATTGACAACATCTGCATTCATATTCATTAAATTTTGGAACAAAAGAATTTGTTATCGGCCACAACAATGTCACTAGAAATAATGAAGCCATATAATTCGTTGATACGATGCATATCTGCGTTCACGTCTTGAGTGAAGGTTTGAGAGGTTCAAGATTTGGCTTCAAACTATCAAAATTCCTTTGGCCTCGCCCCAGACCCCACTTAAGAGGACGTGCAGCACTAGTGGAAAACCTTTGGGATCGCTTTAACCTTTGGAATGGTTGGAAGAGGGCCTACATAATTACCCAAAATGCACTGCATTTGGCCCAAAATAATAAATATGTCGCCTACTCCAGACCCCGACTTCATATCTTTTGAGAGGACGTGCAGCACTGGTGGAAGACCTTTCAGCACTCGTGAAGGACCTTTGGGGTCGTTTGCGACCCCAATAGTAGTTGGAAGGTCAAAGTCATCATTGGAAGTAGGTCTAAATTAGGGCCCAACATGCACTCCATTTGGCATCAAGTTATCAAAATTTCGCCGGCTTCTGGAGCTCCGCCCCAGACTCCGTTAGGTTGATATCTCTGAAGTTTTAGGAGGATATACAGAAGTAGGCCTACTCAAATACCTTTGGGGTTGTTTGTGAGCGCAGCTATAGTCGGAAGGTCAAAATAATCATTGACAAATTGGAAGTAAATAAGAGCCAAAATGTACTCCGTTAATATTAAAATTTCGCCGACTTCTAGGGCTCCGCCCCAGACCCCCATCCTCCAGACACCCTAATCGTTAGGGGCTAGGATTGGGTAGTTGTAACAATTCCTTTAAAGAGAGCCCTGGCCTACTCTTTTCGTTACTGAACGTGTTTCTAGCATGTTAAGGTCGAGCTTCTATCACCTGCGGCGTCTTTGTTTCGTCTTCGTGTCACCCTTTTCGACTTTCACTATAATGGTTTACGCCTTCGGTTGTTCTAAAATTGACAATTGCGATTCTCTGCTTGTTGATCTCCCGAAATTGCCTGTCTGCAATGCAATCGATCTTAAACGCAGCTACCCGTTTGATTTGCCAGCCTTCCATGTTTCACTCATAGCTCCACATTCAGGATTAAGCAGCTTCATTGGCCCCTATACTGCGGCGGAGGGTTACTGCTCGTATTGATTTCAGAATTCTTTTTAAAATCTTCTGCGTCAATTTCACGATTTGCTCTGATAAATTCTGTGACTCATTTGAGCGACCTATTTCAGCCGCTTCCGGTCGCCCTCTCGGTGCCTTATGTCGCTGTGACCTTCTGGCTTATCGGTCTCGAACTGCTACTGCTCAGCATCGCGCCTTTGAATCTGTTGGTCCACTGCTCTGGACAGAAATTTCTTCATTGACTCGTTCCATGTTCTCAACTGGCAGTCTTACCGTTTCCGCCCCCGCTGTCTTGATCTTTTCTCACGGGGCTCGACGCAATGGGAACAACTCTGATTGGGTCAGGGCCTACGATCCCCTCTGAGACCTGGAGGCAAGTAATTTCCCCAAAAAACTGATTACCTGTTTTAGTTAGTAGCCTACTTCTGGATTTCTCTTTTCGATCCATAGTACAAAAAACTGATGACCTTTTTTTAGCTAGTAAGCAATAGTCGATTTAGTAGTAAGCTACTGCGGTGGACGTACATTCTTACAATCAATCAAATGGTTAAATTCAGTCGGGGATCAAGCCACATGTTACTTCCGGCTTTCCCTTTCCATCCAAAGAACAAATATCTGATGACCTTGTACCTTTTATACGTCAATCATCGTCGTTATGAAGGCGTTATAAAATAAGCGCATACCTTTTATTAGTCCTTATTTCTCACGCTTTCACGCCATCTCAATTTGCCATTCTCCATTTCTTTTCCCCTCTGGCACAGCATAAGGAGGGAATAACCTTTCCCCTAGCCCAAATTGGATTTAGTCTGCATCCATCCACCCATGGCGTCGTATTGGGTTATATAATATTATACTAAAGGAGGCGCTGTAGCCTACAAGTTTTTAGATGCGAGCTCTGTCTGAGTTATAACCTCTTTATCATCAGATTCTGATTTTACCACAATAAGATCATGACTTTTGCTGAGCGCTTGCTGGTCAAGTTAGACATATTCTGACCTACTCTGAACTGAACTGGACCGAATTCTAGTCAATCAGCTTTGCCTTGTCTTTCCTCTGCGTGAATTTGGTCTCAATTAGAACATTCTATCTGAAGGACGACACATGCTTCATTTGTATTTGCTGTGTTCAAACGCAATGGCCAAATCAATTTCACAATTATACCATTCGTAGGCCTATATCACGCCGTCAATTACATCATTTGGCAAGCTCTACTTAGAGTTGACTCCCCGGCATTAAAGAACCGGCGGGTCTATTTAGATCTGACGGCAAACGACCCGACGGTGCCCCCTCATATCATGAACGGTAGCGAAATACCTAGTCTGGGACGCGACGGTGCACGTGCGGCCTTATACATCGGAGCTGGCTTAGTCATCGGAGTGAGGGATGCTTATGACAGCGAGCTCAGTCCGGTCAATGAAACCCACAGCACTCCGACTGACATCGGGCTTGTCCCTCTCTATCAGGGGTCGGTCCCAGGTTGGATCCGCTTCAGAGCAACCAACCAACCGAAGATACAGAAGTATCGCAGACTCCCGGCATCTCATCTGTTCCAACCGGTGGCAATCGAGACCTTGGGCCCTCTTAACTGTTTATCGATGGATTTTCTTGGTGAAGTAGGCCGGCGCATGTCAGTCGCTAGTGGTGACAGACGCGAGACCACCTCTCTATTCTAGCGTCTTTCCATCTGCGTCCATAGCTACAATCTGGTGGATTTTGTTCTTAATGAGTGAAATAGAATGAAATTGGTTTTATCTAAATTTAGGGATTGACTGTTAGCTCTAAACCAGTCATCTATTGTATTAAATTCCCGATTAGCTATGTCAAAAAGAACATCCAGCGAGTCATTTGAGAGAAAAACATTGGTGTCATCCGCAAATAATATATATTTTAGTATGTGTGAGGTCATTGCTATATCATTAATGAATAATAGAAATAGTAGTGGACCCGAGATTGAACCTTGTGGCACACCACAAGTAACTTTCATGAGCAGTGAGTTTTGACCTTTGAAATGAACAAATTGCTGTCTATTACTGAGGTAATCAATGAACCATTCTTTACTAATACCTCGAAATCCATAGTATTCTAGTTTGCTAGATAATATTTTATGATTTACAGTGTCAATAGCTTTTGACTTGTCAAAAAGATACACAGGGAAAATTTATTATGGTCCATTGCTTCAACTATATTGGATTGCATATCTAGGAGGGCCATGTAAGTTGAGAGGCCAAGTTGGAATCCAAATTGAGAGGACGATAACAAGCAATGTTTATTAAGGTAGTCAGTGACACGATTAGACATAAGCTTTTCAAAGATTTTAGAAAAAACGGTAGAACAGAAATTGGGCGATAATTGTTTAGTTTGTTTTTTTTCTCCAGATTTATAAATGGGTGTCATTTTAGCCATTTTAAAACTATTAGGGACTTGACCTGTACGGAAAGAGGAATTAATTAAGCATGAAAGAGGGAACATATTATTGTCATCGCTCAAAGTCAACAGGAAGACCCAAAAGGGATTATATATATATATAATTTATATATATATATTGCATCTTAGAAGAATTAAGCCTCAGCCGATTGAATGATAGCCAAGCATTAAGAGCTTCAGCTGCATGAAACATAAGACGGCATAAGTTTTATAGGTTTAAATGCTGTCAAGTAACATTTGAAATGAAGTAATTAAAAAATTGAAAAGATTTATATATTTTAAAAATTCTCAAAATATATAAATTTTAGGGCCTGCTTGGCGTTCGTGGACCACCAGGCAGATGATTGCGGAACATCAATCATCCGCGGCCTCTCAACTGTATCGATTATAGCATATCACAGAATCTTATTGATGTATGGTATTCACCCAATTAGCTGAAATTTGGGGTCCTTTTGAGTGCTAGGAACGATAATCACATTTGGATAAAGTCCCATAAAGTTAGGCAAGATCGAAGCAGCAGTTATTATGAAGGTTGGTGATGAGAGGTTTAAAGGTCAAAAGCAGATCCGACCTTTGCAAGAAAGAGATTCCAACTTTATATTGCAAGACAACCCATGACAAAATAAAGTCATACGTCTTCAGACTGGTGTGGAAAGAGACATTCTATAAATCAAAGAGACTGGTGTGGAAAGAGACATTCTATAAATCAGTATCTTACCCATGCACTCATAGTCTCCTACATAAATTTAGCTGATTTGTAGAGAAGTTCACGCCTGACAATCTCTGACAATACCTTAAATTATCTTATACACGTTGTCCTTACCCCATGCCCTCTGTCCACAATTAAAGATTGACCTAAAAATGTATCAACTCGTTTGAGCCACACCCTGACAAACTCATATCTACTTTAAGCAAGTGACAGTGATATATGTGCTGAAGTGATAATATAATTTACAGTAAGTAACTGCTGGAATTGTTTAGACTACCATACCCTCATTTGTTTTAAGCAAATCCTTCAGTGAACGTATAACGGCCTTAGAATTTCCTGTTGCTATCTTCATCTATATATACTTTATGAAACAGAACTTCCACAGTTCTAACTTATTATCCCACTCTGTCCCAGAAAACCATTTCTACAAAACAGCAACTTACTGTTAGTCAGAAAGTACCAACACTTTCAGGACAAATGTTCCTCGTTATGGCCTGGAACTTCACATCAAAACAATTTCCACTGATTGGTTGAAGCTTACAGAATAATGATTTAGAAATAGTGCAGCACTTACAGCAAAATAACAAATGTCACACATTTTCTCCTTAAAATACATTCCTAGAAAGTCAATGTTTTAACAGTTGTGAAAATGTGAATGGTTCAGGTTCTACACGAGCTTAGAAACATATGAACAGATAAGACAATAATGAGGCATTGATGTGACAGCCAGACTAGACCCATAGACAGATGACAGAAAGACAGTCATGCACACAAATTGCAGCAAAACAAAGACACACAGAAAGCAACTGATATAATTGATGATAGACAATTGGCTCCTTCACTGACAACAATTTAACATACATACAAACACATTGCACAAACACTGGGATGTACCAAGAATCAGAACTGACAAACAGCTCAAGCGACAGACAGCAAACCTGACAGGACATAGAGAGACAGGTGGACAGACAGACTGGATAGATAACAAAGTAGACACAGTTCAATACATAAACATACAGACAGACAGATTTCATAGCATACATGGGCATACCCCCATGCAACACACATAGACACGCGAGTATGGCATTATGGGCATACTCCTTCTTCCTCTGGACTGAATTGTCCATTAAAATTCCACAGCAATTACCCTCAGCATAGCTTTTGCAGACTGTTCTTGGAACCAACGCGAACTGTCTTCAGCCTGCATGTTCTCGATTTAGAAATGTGTGTCTCATCTCTTGAATGTATTATTGTATGTGTATGTCTTATTCGCAATTCCTAGAAAGCGGAACTAAGAATTGAAGGACAGATTCGTATGCATATTTCGCACAGAAAACTCAGCAAAGACGTCTGCACCACATTTCAGTTACTGGCTGTGACTTCACTCTCATTCACGTGTTACTGATAGGGGTGCCCCGACTAGCGGGATGAATGTCCCTTAGGAGCATTCCCTGTTGTAATCGTTCTATGATCTACATGTACATGCTTGTAAATATGCACACCATTATAATTGTTGTCAAGTTTATGCAAAATGTTGCTTGTGCTGATGCTGATGATTACAATAAAGTAAATTGAATTGAATTGAAAAATTTAATACGAAAAATAAATACCGGTAACCAAAATGCATTTCTTTAGAATGCAGCACTGAGTTACGAATAACGCATTCATAACCAGTTGCCATCTTTATTTTTAGTGAATTATATTAGGTCTTCTCAAATGGACTGTAAAATTAATTATAATTTCTTCATGTTAGCAGTTAAAATTTTTGCAAGGAATAAATTTTAAACGATAAACAATAGAAAATAATAAATTTTTATGAAATATATTAACTTCCTTCCCTCACTGAATTAGAATAATTTGAATTCACAAATTATTTCTTTACAGACAGTATTACATGGCTTTGCACAAATCAGCCATAACTTCCACAAGTTGCAAAGAAGGTAAGTAAGCAAGTAAGTAAGTGGCGAGTGAACCATGAGTGAGACAAAATCTTACTTATATTCCCCACAATGAATAATAAACATGAAAATGACAATAATGATACCTAGTAAAAATAATGATTAATGCTAATAATTACTATTGTTGTTGCATAGCATAAAAAGTTTTCCACTTGATGTCATCTCAGAAGCTGGATAAATATAAAAATAATGAAACTGCAAATTAGTTACTATTATTGCTATGGAATGGACAAATGGTCCACAGGATTTACTTCAAAGGCTCGCAAATGATGAAGTCGACTGTTTGAAGATCCTAAGATAAGTTGTGAATAGGCAAGAGACCAGTTATATGCTTCCTGCAAAGGTCATACATTCATGGCCTCTTCATAAATACATAGCAAACATCATTATAAATATCCACAAGAAAATGTGTGCTGGCCCTATTATTATTCATTCATAATCATAAGTAATGTGTTTTTAAAGTTATAGGTTTAATTTATTGAACACAATTCCACAGAGCAAATGGAAGCACTGTCGTAAACATCATATAACAACTGCAATCATACTGTGTATATGTGGATATTATTTCAGTGTATCCCTGTAATAATGACCACCACTACTATCATAATCGCCACTGCCACCACAGTCATCATCATCATCATCGTCATCAGATTCATTGAAACATTCATCAGGTCACCACAGGCAATGGAACAATGCGTGAATAATGAAGAATGCGTTCAGAGTGACTCTCCTGCAGTGATCTTCTGTTGACTGGAGAGCGAGTGACAGTGACAAGGGCAACGAGACAGACTCAGCGTTCAAGGGAAAAGGACAGTCAGCAAGAGCTGAAGGAGCTTCCCGTTGTTTGGAAGAAGCATCTGTAAGTGGATCTTAAACAGATTTTACTCCATTTCAGAATAATTCTGTAGGGTGGATCAGAAACTGGCTCTGCATGTGGCTAGCTGCTGCATGCGGAGGAGGCCAGTGGTGCAGAGCAACAACATGCAGATATGGGGAAAGGCCAGAGGAGATCATCACACACCCTCTCCCATTGCTTGTCAGCTCCCCCTGCTGTTTCTACTCCCTCACTGTGTACTTTTTCTGCTACAGTGCAGAAGTTATGAGCAGCATTAAAAAACCAGATGATAGCAACTGAAGTCATTCGAAATGTCAAGTCACTGAATATATATATTCCAGCAGGTTCTGTGTTATTGAGGTCAGTGGTGATGGTGTGATGATAAGATTCAGATTTGATATCATCATTGTTCTGTCCTCATCTATATTTCTTTGTGAAGCACAGTTGTGAGTTGCCAATAATTATAGCAAGCACCTTGTAACACAGAGAGTGCATGCAGGCTCAAGCCACCATTGATGTTTTGTAATTGTGTAGAGGGCACTTTCAAAATCTCAGTGTCATCACGTGATGCCCAGAGTAGCTCATAGTGACTGCATTCATGGAAGTCCTATACTTTGTACCCCACAGGTGGCAAAATGGTTGCCTAGCATGCAAGGCTCTGTTAATGGTAGCCTACAGTTCGCTCTTCAGCTAAGCCTCTGAGTAGGTTCTGGAAGGGATGCAATGCAAGGGCCCAGAATGAATGAATCTGACTCCATGAGGTTATCAAGTTTCGAGTTTATGCCCTGAATTTATTTACAGTTGTATCAGAATTTTATATCAGTGTAGCTCTTATCGTGAACTATTACACACAATTTAATAGTCTAAAGTGAGAGTATCAACAGACATTTTCAAAGGATGCAATTGATGCAATCACATGGGAGTTTTAAAAGTATGTGCGTTTCCATACCTTCTAATCATACAATTTTTAGGTTCTAGGACAAAATACATGCAGGAGGCACACAGGCAACAAAAGGGAACATAAGGAGTGCCAGAACAGCGTTCCGCTAATTATGGTCCCCAATTATGCAACTAATCAATGTGATAGACCTACCAGAATTACTGTTCAATCCACTGCATTAATTGATGATAATTTCTATTTACATACATGTTTGCAGGGTCAAATATAGTAGATTCTAATCATTCTTCTATCATTGCTTCAAAAATTTCAGGCCATTTGCCTATGCATGCAGTCCAGCACGTTTTGATCTTAAAATACATTAATGTAAGAATGCAGCACAGTGGCCGTTCTAGGTTTTCTGAACAGCGGGGCCACGGAGGTTCAAGGTACCTGACGGAGGGAGCCAGTTGAATGCATCGCTTCAACGAAACTGGATGCACAACGTCCCCACACTGAGTCGCTTTGACAAACGCATTGTATTCTCTTCTATTCATGGATTTATTTAGTGCCTATCTCAGGAGATCAATTCAGAAGCACTTTCAGCGTGACAGTCCGGTGGAAAGATGAATGCCTTCAGAAAGCGTATAGAGGATGATGACACTCCACCCAAATGCCTACTACAAAGTTATGGAAGAGGATCACTCCATACTTCAGCAGATTTCTGTCTGAGCTGCATGCGTGGAACGAGTACTGTTCTCTGCTGCTCGCCTTATTGACCGCATAAGTCTTCAATTTAATATTATACAGGATAGGTACATGTATACCTTAGTTTTGCATTGCTAGCTTGCATGCACTTAATTGCTCTCGCATACCTTTCGGAACTCTGTAGCCCTACACTTAGTAGTATGTTCTCGCTCCCTCCGTTGGGCTGAGCAAGGGCTGCTCTCTGTTCCCTTGCCCGCACATCTATACTAGTCTATTCGCAATTTCTCAATGGTCTGCCCTTCGATCTGGAACAGCCTAAATGATCTGTGATCCACCGCTTACCTCCTACAACTCCCCCTCATGAGAATGTCGTCTCACCTTACAGGTGTATTCGTGTAACTTTGCCCGTGCTGGGGTTGACAGCGCCTCTGACTAGCACCCTTAAAGAGGTCCTATATGAAATGGTTTAAAAACCCAATTCATTCTTAATCAATGAATGAATGACTTTTATAAGAGGGTTGCTACTATACTGCGTCTATTCGTTTTATTTATTTCAGTAGGGCAGGCCTATATCCATACCATTCCCTGCGATTTTATCTGTAAGCCTACCATTACATTTTTATCTGTACCATTTTGTCCATATCATTTTGTCCGTACCATTTTGTCCGTACCATTTTGTCCGTACCATTTTATCCGTACCATTTTGTCCGTACCATTTTGTCCATACCATTTTGTCCATATACCATTTTGTCCGTACCATTTTGTCCATATACCATTTTGTCTATGCCATTTTGTCCGTACCATTTTGTCCAATACCATTTTGTCCATATACCATTTTGTTCGTACCATTTTGTCCGCTGCCATTTTGTCCGGTCACCGTTCATACGATATCTAGGCAGTAGGCCTGTATAGTGCTAGATCGCCGAGAGTGGACTTTTAAAAATCCATTCGAATTCTGTGGCTTGATCCCAGAAGCTATTAATTTTGAGGAATTAAGAAGGCCAGAAGGATTTTGGATTGTTCCATTGGATGTTTGAATAGGGGCCTACATCCTATTGATCCTTCGACTCCTTAAAACTTTCAATTCTGAAGAAGTTTCTGTAGAGTAGAGTAAACACATAATATGATTGGATTAATCCTATCTCATTCCCTTCTATATTTTTTGCCTCCACGCACATTGCTCGAGCGTAATAATTAGGCTATCGTACAATTATTGTGTCAGCATTAGGTTCGCATAGGACATGTGGTTGCATTTAACGACTGAGCTGCCACCGAGACCAGTTGCTCTCAGGCCAAGCTCAAACCCCAGTCTCGATAATTTTTAGTCTTCAGCCCAACCGAATAGGCCTATCTTTTCAATTACCCCAATGCTCGCAATAGGCCTATAGGCTACAGGCCTAAAGGTGGATAATGCACTAGGCCGGAATGATAACGTTGCTAAGGAGTAAGGACTGAGGGAGACCAAGGCAGAAGTGCGTTTTCGACTTCTACATGTATACTCTGTTCAATTAGAAGTAACTAGGTATATCCCGTCAAAAATGACGGTAGAACCTGGTTTTTAACCCGTAAATAATTACGTGCTATTTTAATCA
>JAQFXW010003804.1:0-11573 GCA_034693945.1 Dendrobaena attemsi
TTCTGAAACGTAACGTAACTAATTCATGTTCCGACATTTAAAAACACCGTCATTTTTGACGGGATACAGCTAGTAATGTATAAGTTTCAGAAACAGAGGGAAACTGGTCAAATTGAATGGAAGAGTATTTTTGAGGTGGGGAATGGAAAGTCATGAGTTGTTGAGCCCGGCTGTTTGGGGGGATAGAAGCCCCTGCCTACATCTGCTCGTCTCCTTAGGTTCTCCACTGTCTAGTCGGCGCCCTATCCTAGGGACTTCTATCCCCCTAAGTAACCGACCTCAATTAGCTGACGACCTTTTTCGTCATCTATATTCTATAGGCTGCTATCCCTTTCCTTCCCCTTCGATCAATCTTCCCTCCCCATTTCAGGGTCTAAACATTGACACGGGTAGGCCCCTATAATGGCCTATATATTTCAATTCATTTCTCATTGGATAAATGTAGAAAATGTGATACACATATTCTAAATGAACGATTCCCCCGTTTTCTACTTGGTGCAACTTGGGCCCGCTTGGTTTAGGGATAGAAGCCTCTACTCTACCGTATCATTCAACTACCTCACAGGCTCACCATGGCCCGTCCCTTAATTATAGCTATGGGACTTATCCATAGGCTACTATAGGCCTAGCCTATGTACTCTCGATCAAGCTCCAAATCCTCTGCCATTCTAGGTCCTCGTTCCTCATGCTCTACAGGTGTTTCCATCATTCTCAGGTTAACCACCCTAAACTCTCACCTCTTCCAGATGTTCTTATAGGCCTAACTTTTTCAAGATGTTCCTAGGCCTACAACATCTTCAAGATGTTTCCATAACTTCTACCAGATAGATGTCATATGACTTCTTCTAGATATTCCTTGCAAGGACCAATCGAAATTTTTCATCGGTCTCTTAGCAGGCCTAAATTTTTGTGACTGTCGTATGCCCACCCCACCCCCATATAACAACTTGGATCTCGAAAAATTGAATGGCTCAACTTTTGGCTTGAGCACCCCTCCCCTATCACTATCGGGTTGGCGCGAAGTTGTATAGAGACCGCGGTTAGTGGCTTCGTAGCTCAATTGAGAGAGCTCTGGTCGATACGCTGAGTAGTGATCTGGTGGCATGGGTTCAATTCCCCACAAAGATGCTTTCTGTTGTGTTGGTTGCCTCGTGTCAGTTGGAAAAATAATAAGATCGCACACCCCACGCCTAGATTGGAAGTACCAGGAGTGTTCCCGCACTTAGGTCATTAGTGTAAGTCGAACCTGCTGTCAAGCCGACATGCGTGTCGTGCTAGCAGGCCGTATTTCGAATAACTTGTAGGCCTACTTGTTTGTGAACGCAGTGCGGTTTGTCATTGCGAGTTTAATAAACGAAAATATTATTATTATTAGGGCAATAACAAAGGTGATATTTCGCTTAATTATACATGTAGCCTAGCATAAATGGCCTAATAGATCAACACTAAACATCGAAGATGGGAAGGAAATAGGCCTATATAGGCCTAGGCTAGATAACAGGCCAAGCTAAATAGCCAAGTGTTTATAAGACTAACTATAGGCCTGTGTTCATGTTAATAATAATGCTTGCCTCTTTCTTCCGGAAGTTTTTCCTTAACGTACTCGAAAGCATTGCGGACGCTCTCCTTCCTCGTGACGTCCATAGAGATGGCGTGCAGACGCTCCGAGCAGACCCGTCTCAGCTCCGTTTCCCCCTTCTCCGTCAGACATCCGGCAAACACGTGACATCCCAACTGATCCAGTCTCTTAGCTATCAAGTTCCCGAATCCCGTGTCGCATCCAGTGACGAGAATATACCGATCTGAGTAGTTTCCCACTCGTGGAGTCCGGACGAGGCGATCCAGAATTTTATACGCGACGAATGGTAGTCCAAAGTAACATAGGCCTATCAGCGAACGGACCATCTTAATCAACGAACCAATGAACCCTGTAGGCCTAATGACACAATCTCTATGCAAAACGAACCACTGTGTGCCAATGTGTGGTCGGTGTCAGTGTTATTCTCCCGAGTCTGTATTATGTAGGCCTACTACGGAGGGCTATTATATATTATAGACCTAAGCAGGGCAAACTTTCACAATAACTCAAAAGCAGTGCATATGCTAGGCTTAAAGTGGGTGAGAACGCGTAGGAACGGCGTTCCTCTGCTCTCGAAATTCTTTATTTGAGTTCCCACTGCTCCAATGAAAAAGAACCATGTAACACAAAACCTGTTGAGTTCCCACTGCTCATCCCAGACCACTTCAATCACTGCGTACAGACTAAAGAGTAGGCCTACTACAGAGCGCCTATTGGGCATACTGTCACACAAGGACTATAGAAAGTCTTCGATTGTCACTAACGAAAATCTTCGTCCGTAGATCGCAGTCACCGAGCTGAGAATCACGATCCTTCGTTGTTGAATGGTCGCAACTAGTCGACGGCTGTTTCTGCGCGCGACGAAACCTAGGCTAGTGCTCTCTTCAGACACTTCTAGGCCTATCTGACTCCGTCTTTTAAAAATAGTAATGCTGTCTAATACCGTTCGCCTCTTTTGCTCCTCCGTCCGCACTGCATCCTTCTGCAAGTGCTCTGCCTAATATTCATCTAGGCCTACCTGCACGAATTGCAGTGTGCTATCTGCTACCTGTCTAATTTAAAGTACACATTTCTAGCTTTCTCCATTGCTGTATTTTTAATTCTTTGGTTTGATCCGGCCTGTTGCTAATTGAAACAATCCCGCAGTGAGCTCTAATTTAGGTGGGATAAACAATACATATCTCTACAGGAGGTGAATTATTAAAAGAGCTTATTTGCGACAGAAAACTCATAGTTAGGCCTAGAATAAGACCTCCTGTCGTCTTCCGGAAAACATATCCAATAATGCTGAACTGTCTATGTGAAATTGTGCACCAGCAATCGTTTAACTAAAAAGTAACAAAAATCATTTTATGCTTTTGTTTTAACCAGCAATATGACGAATTATTCTCATGTGAGGAAATTCGTTATCTGTTGTCCAATTTTAATAGGATAGTTTCTCCGTTGCTTCTGTTTCATCTTTACCTTGGAGATCAAACTAGTCTTTTAAACAATCCAATAAATGTGTATTTAAAATTTAACAGAACAGTTGAAATCAATGATAGCAACGGATTGAATGGAAGGATCATGTTACCATACATGTCTGTAGGCCCTATGCCCTGTCAGGCAGTGAACTGTAATACAGGATCACAGATGGAACTCGTCATGTGCTCTCAGAAAGAAGATGGAGAAACCAAGCCAAAAGCCCAATATCACAGATCGGGAGAAATGTAATCAACGACTGATACTTGAACATTTTTTACCGGCTTCCTGTGTTTTGAACGGGAAAGTTATTCCCTTTATAAATACATATCATCGAACTGAACACTAACCACAAATTCTAACATCCATGTAAACTAATATAACAAAGAACTTGCAATGAATTAAGCAAACCAAAATAAACACTATGTATGATCCCAATAATTCCTGCAAGGAGTGTTCATTAATCATTAATAATTACACCTATCCCAGCAGGTGTCAGTTCATTTTACTGTGATTTTAGCAGCCACCATCATAGTAATCATACAAACACCACAAATTAATTATTGTTTTCTTTGACCATCTGATCTTCCTCCAGGTGGTAAATGTAGGCTACTGCTGATAAATGTACTCATTTCGTGTCAAAGTTCTCTATCTAAATGTCTTTCTGTCCGGGCAAGAGTTTAACCTGAAACCTCTGGATTTAATTATCAACACGCTAATTACCATGCATTCTAGGGTTGAGAAAGCATATAAAGAAGTGAAAAATCAAAATGAACTTTTTCAGCAAAACTGCTCGACTAGAAATCAGTCTTCTATGGTAGAGTGTTTATTCGAAGCAAATTAGTGTCTTTTTATCAACTACTTATGGCTCTCGATGTTTCATCTGGATTCAATGTACACATCTAAACTTTGCAAGAAGGACATTATCAAATTACAATTGTATTGCATTGGATTGAATAATATAACAAATTATGTATGTAGTTTCATCTGTTGTAAAAACAAAGAAAATTACAGCTATCCATATCTCTAGCTTGCAGCAGTCCCTTGATGACATTTCTTCATGTGTCCCAAGAGAAAACGCTCAAAAGAAAATGTCCGGTCACACAGTGGACACTTGTGCTGCTTCTCCTGATGCATAACCATGTGTTGTTTGAGACGAATCGGTGCTGTGAATCTCTTTCGACAGACGCTGCACACAAGGACGTTTTCCTCCGAGTGAATTATCGCATGTCTACGGAGCAAAATGGCAGATTTAAACACCTTCTGGCACTCTGAGCAAGTGTGATTCCGCTGTCCATTGTGGATTAGCGCATGACCCTGCAGGTGGTCGATCCGATTGAATGCCTTACCACACACGCTACAGCTGTGAGGTTTGTCACCGGCATGGCTGCGAAGATGGCGAGTGAGGTTCGCACCGTACCTGAACGTCATTCCACACTTGGGACAGATGTGTTGCTTCTCCCCAGAGTGTGATGTCATGTGTCGCAACAGAAGAACGTTACGGATGAAACCCTTGCCACATGTCTGGCAGACGAACGGACGAAAGGTCGAGTGTTGCCGTTTCTTATGCTGACCCATCGAGAAAAGATCCTTGAAACCAGCGCCGCAGATGTCACACAGGTAAGGCAGCTGTCCACTGTGCTCATACGAATGAATCGCCAAGCCACTTTTGTGGCGATACACCTTTCCACATGTCGCACATACGTGCAGACCCTGAACAGTATGAAGCTTCCTGTGCACCTGCAGCTGTCTCTTGGATGGCATCACCTTCCCACACACGTTGCAGGTCAGAGCAGAGTGCGCTTGATATTGCTTTAAGTGCTTTTTCAGATCAGACACCAATTTGAACCTTTTACCACAGGTGTGACAGACAGTGTTCTCTTTGTAGCACCTATTAGACCTTTCACTTATATTGTGTCCTGATACCTCCAATGGCAATGTATAACCATGTCGAAACACAGAGTCTGATTCTGAAAAGTCAGAACTCTTGTATACCCTCAACGCCGTTGCGTACCTTCGTTTTCTTTTCCTCATCGTATTCCAAATTCTGGATGAAATTTGCAACGAGGCATTGCGTCGAACTGTCAGTATCTGGCTGTCATCCACTTTCACTTCATTATCATCACTATTCTTCAGATTTTCATGGATTGGTTGTGAAGGAACCACCACAAGAACTGCAGATTCTGTTTTCAAGACATCACTAGAGATCGATGCAGCGTCTTCCTTCTCAGAGAATTCTACGTACTCGAAATTTGGAGACGAAGGCTCATATACACCCATTTCCAGTTTAATATCAGAACAGCCATCATCTTCTAACTGAATGTTTTCTTCCTTCGTGACCTCTGCTTCCAAACAGGGCGCAGATTCATGATTGCCATCAGGCTCTGATCTTCTAATTGACGTAACGCCATCAGCTTGTCTATCGTCTTCCAACCATGAATCTATGAACAAAATTCACACGTCCAACAAAAGCAAAAGAGTACTGTATAAGTACTGGAATATACAGGACTGGTGATGATTACTCATATTCAGGGCCCCTAGTGAGGTTGCTTAAAAGGTACTGTATGAACAGAAAATATTCTTAGAAAAGATACAACCAAATAACTTTTTGGCATCCATTAAAAACTCTTAAGTGTGTGTATGGAAATTTTAAAATAAATAACCAGTAGGCCTATGTACAAACAAACCCTGAAATCCAATTCCCATCATTCCATTCATTCAACTGACAATTATATCACCAAGCAGTCAGTCGTGCTAACAACAACAAAAATAACCAGCACACAGTAGATGTATAGCTTTACTAAAAATGAATTTTTCACTTTTTATCATTGTTGAAAATGTCATCATTTATACAACCAAGAGTGGTCAGAAATAAAGCAGCAGGTTTAGAGTTGCATACATTTCCTATAAAAGATTCCCAACAAATAATGCTATCATATAATAAATAAAATAAAATTCATTTGTAGATTGCTTGAGGCAAATTAAACACTTTTGATGTAAGAAAATCACAGTGAGATGCGGTTTCTCAAAAGAATAACAAAGCCTCGAACACAGTAAGATGAAGTCGAAGGATTTCATAGCAGTACAGAGAGTCACAGAGACTAAGGTTTCAAAGGAGCTTAAGACTTAAAGAAGCCAGCAGAGCTGAAGCAACCTTAGAATGATGTCAACATGACCGATTTTCAAAATTTATATCAGGGGTTTACTCCCAAAAATCTACTAAAGCAGACGATAAAGTTTTAAAACACATGGACATTGAACAGGATTGGGGAGCTTTAACTTCCACTGTGTTTAAACAACAGAAGCGGACTATTACTAATCACAGAGCCATAGAAACATTCAACGTCTTCTACTACAATAATTTTTGTAACAACGTCCCAGAGCTCAGCAAATTGAATGCTGGGCAGCTAGGAATCCAATAGAATCAGTTATCAGTACTAGGCATTTTGCTGTGGTCTTAAACATAAACTGTACCTTGAGATTTGCATGCAATCAAACCAGTGTTATAATATTTAAACGTCAATGGCCCAATTGTGGAAAGCAGAATTTATAAGCTAAATATACATTACATTTTATTCCAGAGCAATTGATTTCATGTCACAGTTATGTCAACAAGAAAGGCCAATTAGGCGAAAATTATCAGTTTCTGTCAGCTACTTGTTGCGATGGTCTCTTGATGATATTTCTTCATGTGTATCATAAGAAAACGCTCGAATGAAAACGTCTTAGCACAGATTTTGCACCGGTGCTTCTTCTCCTCATGCGTGATCATGTGCTGCTTCAAGCGTGTCGAACCAGTGAACCGCTTGGAACAAACATTACACGCGAAGGAGCTTTCGGCAGAGTGAATCGAAGCATGTCTCTTAAGCAACCACGGAGAACGGAACACCTTCTGGCACTCTGTGCAGGTGTATTCCCCAGGCTCTGTCTTTGCTTTCGTGTGGGTCAGAGCGTGGCTCTGCAAATGGTCGATGCGGCTAAAGCCTCTGCCACAGACTTCACAGCTGTGAGGCTTGTCTCCGACATGGCTGCGTAGATGACGGCTGAGGTTTCCGCTGTAACCAAAGGCCATGCCGCACTGAGGACAGATGTTGAGCTTTTCACCCGAGTGGACCTTCAAGTGGCGTCGAAGGAGGACACTGCGAATGAAGCCCTTACCACACTGCTGGCAGACAAAAGGACGGTAGGTCGAGTGTCGCCGTTTCTTGTGCTGTCCCATTGAGAAGAAGTTCTTGAAGCTTGCACCACAGAGGTCGCACAGATAGGGCAACTGTCCAGTGTGCTCGTATGAATGCATTACAAGGCCGCTTCTGTGGCGATAAACTTTGCCACACGTAGCACATACATATTTTCGAAGACCGACGTGGAGTTTCTCGTGCGCTCGTAGTTGCCTCTTACACGTCAGAACCTTTGCGCACACCTTGCAGGTCAGTGCCGAGTGGGCCTGATAAGCTTCCATGTGCTTCCTTAGGTCTGATTGCCACTTGAACCTCTTGCTGCATATTGGACACACAACGTTCGTTTTCTCATAGCTCTTCAGTCTCTCCTTGATGCCACTTCCAGAACTTTCTGGGAGCAGCTTATCGAGTTTTACCACCGACTTTAACACTCCGACACTCCCCTGATGGAAAGACCTCACCTTTCTTTGTCTCTTTTGTAAAGTGCTTTTGAGAATCTTTGATGCTATTCGGACGGAAGCACTACGCCAACTTGTTGAATTTCTTGCATCTCCAAAGTCTGATGCCCAGGTGTCTAGACCATTTGACGGTGTATTAGACTGTCCAGGTGCTGATGATACATCGGATGAAACTAACACATATGGGACCATCTGACAGATGGACATCTTAGAGTTCTGCCCTGCAAATAATACATCTTTTCCAGTTCTGCTGTCGTTCTCAGTGGAGCCGTCGCCATTGGGTACAGACTCGTACACTCCCATCTCAAGTTTAATATCGTCTTCAATCGCCTGAATGCTTTCTTCTTTGATCAACTCTAAAGTTTCTCTGTCCAATCGAACGGAGAGGTCTGTGCGTTGGTCATTGAACGATGCTTTGGACGACCTATCACATGATGCATCCAGATGACTGTCACCGACCAGACAGGAATCTAGGAACAAAATTTTATTACCATATCCAAAAGTGAAACTGAAGCCGCGAAGAAACAGCGGACGTCACTGGTTTGACGATTTTCTAACATAGAAAAATGGCCATCTGTTGCACATCGTGTTAACATTATATCATTAGATCAGATTATGATTTTCTCCTACATAACTAACAAAGTTAATTGTTTGCGAGACAGCAATGGGATAACACTTTAATGACCAGCTAATGATTTCCCAGTAACATTTAGCACATGCTGATTATTAAAGTGTTAACAGATGAACATCCGATTAAATTCAACAAAATTAAAAATATCTGAAGAATAGCTTACTATGCTTAGTAAATGGGATCTCATAAACACATTGAAACAAATATTTGAAAGCATAGCCCAGACACAAACCACCAATCCCTTTGTCACATACTAAATATAGAGCATTTTGTAATAATTTCAAGATCTTCAAAGGTAAATCAAAGATCGCCAATTTTTTAAATCCCATTTCTATAATAATCATTGTAAAAACATTACATTCCTTGTGTCCAATTTTCACACCTGAATAAACTCTGAGCTGTTTCATATTTATATTGACAGCAATTCAGTACAAATAAGATGAATTCAGGGACTTCTATCCCTCCATAGCGACTTGGCTCAAAAACTGATGCCTTTTTTTTAGTCATTATTCGCATTTTTACATATCTGAGTGCCAAAACAAACTGACGACCTTTTTGTCATTACTCAAAAAAAATTTCTCCCACACCCGAGTAAATAAAACTGTTGAGTGATGACCTTCTTTAATCGTTACCTTCTATTTCCGATTAAATTCCAATAGATTCCACTTTCCCCTTAAAATCCATTTCCTTCCCCCACGAACTGACTTCTCCCCCATTTCAAGTTCTGCACATTGCCACACATATTTTCAGTTCATTTTCATTTGATAAATGTAGAAAATTTTAAATAAACGATTCCCCTGTTTACCACTAGGCCCAAATTGCATCCGCTTGGTATGGGGAAAGGAGCCCCTGAATGTAGTTACAATCAGTGAAAGTAAGAAGCATGACATGAAATCATTCAGTTATTCTGGCTCAGCACAGCTAATGTCCAATTACAGGATGGCATTCTGCTGCTTGGACATAGCCACAGTGCCTCACAAAACTAGACCAGAATAATTTCACAAATACAAAATTCAAATAATAAAAACCCAGGTCATACTCATTGTATCTTCATGAATAACAATGCACATTCTGTCACAAAAATTGTTGGGTAGATGAATCCTATAGAAATATCAGGCACATCAGTTTTTCAAAAATAAATATCATTATAAATGACCACAGCATCAAGCAGAACTTTCTCAATTTAATATAAATTCTGATTCTAAGCATTGTAATGAATTTATAGCATAAACACTTTAACAATGAGCATGTACTAAAGCTGAATGGGAAACCCATGCAGCTCATCGTTAAAGCATTAAGACTATTGTTTTTTTTTACTAATTAATTTTATCCAATTATCAGTTCAATAAAGCTATATATAGAAATACATTACATACAAAAGCCGTTTAATATATAGCTTACCAGAAGAGACTTCTGGAACGGAACCGTCGTCAAGATTCAATTCATTATCATTTGATTCCAATCTGTTTCACACAAAATGCCATGTACTGTATAGTAAGCGAATCCTTCACCGTATTACATGCTATGTCATGTTATTACATTAAACCTTGTTAAGACTGTAATTAGTAACTTCTATTGTGCAGGTGTCTACTGCACAATGCATTATCTTATGGCATGCCGTAGTCACTGATCACTGATAATGCACGAAGATCAGATCAGTCTGTAAGATATATTGCATAATAGGAAATCCCAGTAAGCAATAACAAATGTATTCAATTCAACGCAATTAATGCCATTCATTTGAGAAGCAACTTAAAAGAATCGAGGGTATTGATGTATACTATATTCGTAAATTTGCAATCAATATAGTAGAAATGTACAGAATATGAACAGGAAACATGATCAAACGAAACTACTTCCAAGAAGAGAAAGACCAGAAGTCGCCCAGAACGCATAGAGATGCCAAGATGTAAAGGTGGGTAGTAAGTACTAGTAACCCTTGCATTCTTGTCTAAGCTGAACATTGAACAATATAACAATCTCCGTGCTTCTAAGGATAGTTGCTAATTAAGAAATTGCATCTGTAGTTACACGTGTCTACACACCTCATATACTATTCAGAGATTTTAAATGTTTTTAAATTAAAAGACAAACTTATTTTACTCATAACATGAACTCAGTCTAAACACGAGCTGTGTCATTTTATGAACTCTGCCAGGTGTTATGTGCAACAGCATTTCCAGTTAGCATTTCCAGTCTGATTCAAGAAATAAAAATCTACTTAAGTGCAGGATGGCATATCGGTTAACCTTTGTAATTTTAAATACTAAATAGCAGTACTTACGAATTAACGAAAGGATTAACATCCACAAATTTAACTGCTGTTCCATTGAGCTTTGCGACATTGATTCCAAGCTTCTCACAGACGTGCAGAATCCCCGCAAATGTCTCTGGCTGCTGGAAATTTGTCGGTAAGACTAAGGAACCAGTGTAAAGGAAATGCAAAACAGCCCTGACACAGACTGATTCACAACCAGCCAACTTCAGACTGAATCTGTACTTGGCTTTGTGGCCCGTTATCATGAGAAAGTGTGTGCAGACATACGGACTAACTGCTGCCAGTACAATGCTGTGCGCCCAAATCTGGCAGTCGTCCGTTATTAGGACAGTGTCGCATAGGACATTCTCCTGCTGGAACTCGTAGAGCTTGTCTGTAAGATCTTTCAAGTACACGTCAGTCGTTGTCATGTTGTCTGTCGCATAACATCTAAAAAAACATACAAGCAGAACATTAAACCGCCTTCTCTGGCAGATCTGGATCAGCTGGATGAATGCCAGTTTTAATCGTGTAGTGTGTAAAGTTACCAATGGCAGATAAAGCATTTCGGGGCTAAGCAATCAGTGTAAGACATAAATACCCCGGATATACACAATATTATCTTGAACCAATTCTATATAGGGCTATTGCCCTGTCGGACAAAATTGCCCTTTAGACCTAAGAAGAACAATACATCAATTTTATTGCTTCTAAAAACAGTTGCAATTATGGATGAGCCGGAAATCGCCTCGAACATATCGCACTATTCAGGAATTTTCGCCTACGAAAATAAAATACCAAATAGTTGAAAATATGTAAATTCATTGTTAAAATGCTAGACAGACAAACATTATAATATATTGTATATACATATAATTCTAAACAATAATTCCCGTTCTTTCGATCGATGATGCGGTGATGCGATGATGCGGTGTCCGTGCGCTAACGCTCTAAAAATAGCTCCGACGGGGCTCCATCACGTAGCTGCCCGAAGCTATATTTATCGCAA
>JAQFXW010003805.1:0-11573 GCA_034693945.1 Dendrobaena attemsi
TATGATTTGACGCAGCGCTCGAGAATTGGCTGGTGCTTTGCGCTTGGCCTCCCTGAGCGCTCTAGAAGTTTCGAGATAACGATTACGATGTCTGCATGTAATTAATTGTTATTTATAAATTTCATAATTCATTGTAACATCCTAAATAATATTATGTCTGAATGAAGATGTAGAGCAATCTGCGGTGGGTTTGTCGTGTGCAGCATATAATATCGACTACACAAGTAAAACATAGTCGAATACAGTTATACACTATTACATATGCCAAGTGGACTTGATCTGTGAAGAAGATCGTTACGGATACAGAATCAGTATTAGCCTAAACAAGTATCGGGCATTACATAGTTCTGCTAAGTCTATTAAGTATACCAGTTCGGTGGCAGTTCCGAATTAGGAATATCGACATCACCGTCATAACGACATTCATTACAGACTATTTACAGTAACCGTCGGCCTATTCATTCATTCTTTTCATTTCACATTACCCATTAGCCTTTTATTTATGGAGTTCCAAATCTCTTGTTTTAGATGCACCGGCTAGTCTCACCGAGACTCCCAAGAACTTGGCTATCCTAGCCGAACACAATGCAACACTGTATTGTAGTTCGAATCGTTCGGGTAATGCCTCATGGTATGCTTACACCGTCGACGGGAATCGAGTATGCATCTTCAATGGACTGGACATAAATCGTACGGCATGTCCAAATTGCCACCTGATCCATACGCGTCCTGGCCAGTACGATATTTTGTTCACGGCTGCCAACGCACATGGGATGTTATTTAAATGTACCGAACCTGGGACATTGAACACGGTTACATCTTCCATTACAGTGTTAGGTAAGTCGTTGTGTGTTGCGATTGAATTCACTTCAAGAGCTCTTGCTTGTTTCCTCCTTCAACAAGTATCTATCATTCCTTTCAGAGTTGAATGTCCTATATTAAAGCTAAATATGTTTATTATTATAAGCTATTTAGCCACTTATCCGGTATCCACAAAAGTGGTGTGGATTAACTTATGCCAAAATCATTGCAACGCTACTAGAAAGGTTTTGTAGTTAATATCTAGGCCTACTGGCTTTTTAAATACTGTGACCTTTTCTCTTTCTTTCTTTCGACATCCCTGCTATGTTATTCATTCAGTTCGCTTTTCAAGTTCCCTATTTCTTCTCTGCTAAATTGTTCTTGTTTGTAACTCCAGTCCTTTTAATTTTTGGTACTTTCTTACCCTTGTTTCTCCTATTTGACCGTCTGTCTCACCGACTAACTGTCTGATTGTACTGATTGACTCCCATTGATTAACTGACGAACCCAATGATCGATTGACCCAATATGGGAACCACTGGCCCAAAGATTCATTTAATTCACTAGCCTCAGTTTCATGTACCTGATTCATTTACCGATTGATTAACTGCTCGTTTGTTCATGAACTCACCGATTGACTAATTGGTTATCTAAGAAGCGGCTGCGTTGGTTGGCACGGTCGAGTATACTAACTTGATTTCACAATATTGTTTGACAGAATCCAATCTTTGCTGTTCGGCACAGACAGCTGACGGCAAAATCATCCTAACGTGTTCGATCAATTTCAGTGGTCCATGGGTTCCCG
This sequence comes from Dendrobaena attemsi, assembly GCA_034693945.1. Lineage (NCBI taxonomy): Eukaryota > Metazoa > Annelida > Clitellata > Crassiclitellata > Lumbricidae > Dendrobaena > Dendrobaena attemsi. Next base: position 1,607 of record JAQFXW010003805.1, read on the forward strand.
TTATTGAGTGGCATGAGCTAAATGTCAATGAGACAAAATTGATCCTCGGAAATGCTTCAAACATCTTGACCAATCGAACAACTCACAGCGTAACGAGTATCCTGAGTCTAAATGAAAGTGTTGCCGACCACAACAAAAGATATCAGGCGACGTTGACATTTAAAGAGAAAGACAAACCTAAAGGTGTCACTCAGGAAAATGTTCCGGTCTTAGATGAAGCAATGACATGGCCATATCGGCCTCAGAGGAAGAACGGCAAGTATTATAACGTACATCGTATTGTGTAGAATCATTCACAAGACTTAAATTCAAGTGGTACCTCTTCGGGGCAATGCCAGTTGTGTTATTTATGTACTATGTATCGTTGTAGACTTTAAAGTGGTGAGTATCCATTCATTACGAAAGTTTATACAGACCCACTTTAAGGATCCTATATGTTATGCAGAGAAGAATATGTAGGCTAATACTAAATAAAACCCGTATAAAATTGTGGGCTTTTTAAGCTCTGCATAGAATGCGGCTTAAATTGTAACTTTGAAACAAACAAAAAATATCGTGAATGCTTCGATAACGATAATTTTATTTATTTTCAAATATGCGTCCGTAGTCAATAAAGAGCCTGTAGTGAAACGCAAACCTGGCGAATAAATGTTAATCGGAGCTATTAATATAATGTTCGGCCAGATATGCGTACATAATTGTTACGACGGGAATTAGGACCTATGGGTTTAGATGATGAATTTGATGGATGATGATGATGATGCTAAAGGTGATGATGACGTTGGCGAATATGATGCTGATGCTGATGCTGAATATAGTGAATATGATGATGATGATGATAATGATGATGAATGTCATGAGGATGATGCTGATAATGTTTATATAGACAACACTGGATAAACATAATCATACTTATATAATTCTGTAGAACATACAAATTATCTACTCTCTCACTAATCTTATGTAATTGATTTCTACAATTTTGTTAGATATTTGTTTAGACAATGGAACTAAATGGATAATTGGGACGCCTTGGATCGTTGCGATTGCGATCGCTTGCCTCATCGTAGTGATTCTTCTTGCTATTCTACCTCTCATGTAAGTATCTGCATGTGTTCAATGCCTTCACTCATGTTCTTCCAAAACAGGTTTGCACGATTCTACACTGTGTCCGGATGAAAAGTAGAACACTAAATTTTTGTCAATAACTTCTTGAAAACTAAACTAATACCTATAACATTTTATATGCAGTATCCTACTCCATTTTGCAACAAGCCTTCCAAATATGACTTAAATCGACAAGGCGAAAACAAAGATATTGAATATTACAAAATATCGGGTGAAATGGAGAGTTTCCAACACATGCACTTACTTACTCGGTCGCTGTCGACATCGACGGAATATGTCATTTATTCTGGTGTAAACAGCAAAGTGTTTACAAGAGAAGATGCCATGTTGGAAATTTTCAATTTTGAGTACTAAATCTCAAACGTTCATAGCTTTGACAAACTCTAATATTTTAAACGGTTTTAGGATTTCGTGATAATATGGCTACTGATGATGTCTTTAAAATTTCAGACACATTCTACAAGTTTTGACGGAGTTATGACATTATGTCTGGTGTTCTACTTTTTATCCGGACACAGTGTATATAATATAGGCCGACGTCACTCAATAAGACCTCGTCACTATTACGCCATAGAATCCGGGATTTCCAGTTGACAGGCGGGATACACGAGGATGCACACTCAATCCTGTACAAAAGGGGTGGGCTCAACTTTACCTGTTTCAGCTAGGCCAGTTCAAACTGGCAAAACAGATTCGGTTCCGTAACTAAGCGAATAGATGCCATCTAAAGACATAAGTCACAACGTAGTCCAAGCAAGCAGGAAATAACTCATGAGCCCAGACTCTGACTTTTGACACAACAAAAGTCCAAAGATATAAGAATTATGAAGCTTACTTGTTCAGCGAATGGCAAAATAATACATCATAATATAGGACCAAGTAGGAGCCCAGTCGACATGAATAGCAAAAAGAAATATGAAAGCCGAACACTAAATCGTCATCATGGTGTGCCAGATATATAATTATATCACATAACTTTGTGAGGTGTGGTGATGTAGGGGATACATGTATGTGCCGCGCCTTGTGACCCACTGGAGGGTCGCAAGTTCAAATCTACGTCAAGCCACTGCGTATAACCACTATGACCAAGTGTTTCACTTGCAATTGCTCTATGCAGTGGAGGGGTAGCATAATGGATAATACACTGGTACGAAAAATGTAATATCTAAAAATCAATTTCCGTGGCCATTCATAGGTAAAATAAACCTTCCATTGCCAGATGGCATAGTAAATGAGGCACTACATCGCATGTTAACTTCGATTCAGCAGTTGGACGCGATTCTGAACAATTCGTCCTACGAACGGCACTGCATGGATATTCAAATGCAATAAAACAATTTAAATATAAATGGTGTAATCAGTTCTGCTTAACATTAGCATGAAGGAGTGACAGGCGAACAATTAGTTGACCTTATGCTTTCTATGGTATATATTATATCTAGGCCTACATACATAATTCTCGTGGTAACAATGTAACCATAAATCGATATAACCATCAATCGATGTAACCGATGGCAATAACGCTAAATATTCACTAATGTATTCGTCTGGTCGCGCTTACAATTCGCATTTCGCCGTACAAGATTTCACGGCTATACATACAGCTTCTGATCGCACAACGGGCGCTTTACTCACGATCACGATAATTTAATTTATTTTTTAAATTTACATTTTAAGTCGCATTTTGTAGAGCTTAAAATAGTCCGTAATTTTTGACGGGTTATGGCTAGTATATATAATTATATATAACTATTCAAGCAATAACCTATGGAGGCCTATATTCGTTTGAACTTTGACAATCTGAGGCCATGTTGAGCAGTCAATTTTTTCTACTATTTAAAATGGACCATAGGTCATGTTCTTACTCGAGGCCGGAGTTTCTCAACAAAGGTGACAACATTTAGGCCTAGTCTAAGCTTAATAATGCATTCACACAACCGACGCACCACTTGAATGCTGCTTGCATGCTTAGTCACACAACCAAATGTATATAGGGGCCTAGGCCTACAATTGGATTAGAAAACAGCTGTAGGTGGTTGAGTGAGCACGTAAGGCTGCCTATGAGTAGAGATGTAGATTTACCAGTAAAATCTTTTTGCGGAAAATAATCCAGATTTGTTACTGGTAAATTTGGTTTTAAAAATGGTAAGATATAATAGAAATTAATTTGAGTGTTTTAATCTGGTTCACTTTCCCAAACATGTTTTTACCACTTATCAGTTTCTGGCATAAACACTATTATGCTCGAATAGGTTACATGCCATTTTTCAGAGCAATTTAGTAAATAAAAAGAGATAAAAAATATAGTAAAAATAATTGTAGTGTCTTAATCTTGGTCATATTTTTAAAACATTGTTTCTACCATTTATCAGTTGCAGGTAAACACTAGTGGGCTTGAAAAGGCCTATAGACCTAAGGCTCATTGTTTTGTTATAAATATCTTTGTCCAAAACATTAAATGTTTATTACAAAATCATATTTTAAATACACTGTCGCAAATTACAATGATTTTCTTCAAGTCATTAATCTCATAAATTTGTCTTAAATTTGGTGTACATCAGATTTTCTTAACATAAAAGCAATATAATTTATCAATTCTAAGATGTAGCGAAGCAGCTAACAAGTAGGCGGTCTCCAGTTTAGGTCCATTTCACTAATGTAGGCTATTTGATATTACCAACATTTCTCACTTTTGAGGTCATATCATAGGTGGAATTCTGCTACACAAGATAGTGCACATAAACTATTTGATATTTTGGAAGTTCTCACTTGAGTTTCTTCTACGCAAGTTAGCAAACTTACAATTTTGACCATGGGCTGCAATACAAATATCAGCTTGGAACATGTAAATGTGCAATAATTTTTATTATTAGACATTGATTTTGCAAAGATAGGCTACTTAGTGTAAATAAATACAATATGAGCTATTTTACCATTTTAATCATTTTTGTACTAGATTTCGTATAATGTGATTTATGTAAATATTGTTAGGACCTATTCTAATGGCTGTAATATTCAGTATGATATACAAGTAAAAGGAATCACAACTGGACACTTCTGTATCGATATAATAATCATTATTGCCATATTTAACCATTTTTACCATTGTAAAATACGATGCTGTCAGATTCATTTTTACCTTCTTCTTACTGGCTTTTTTTACCGGTAAAAGATCTTTTATATCACTACGCATGAGTGAATAAGCCTACCAAGTCATATATATCACTTGCGTAAAGAACGCTTCAATATTCTCCCAGCACTCCTAGCTCCGTCAGTTGGTCACAGTCCAGCTATCTAGATCAACAAGCTCCTCTTCTGCCTCAACACTGGATTCCACCTCATCCATCACCTCATCAGAGTCATCACCAAAATTGTTAGATCGCTCCTCGATCAGTCCCACCCATTAGCGGTTCCGGTCATCTGGAACAGGTTACTTCGCATTACGACAAAATCGTCTCACCAAAACTCATCAAAACCCCACTTTGCTGTCAGCCCACAGGTTTTTAAGTCAAAGCTGATGCCACTACTTTTCGGAAATCCTAACCCGACTCCTCCTCTTCCCCACCTTTATAGAAGTTTAAATTTTTAATATAAACACCAGAATTTAATATAGGTCAAACTTAGAGAGGAAGTGAGAAGGAATCAATTCATGGGATAATATCTAGTCGTCCGCATAATCATACGATCATTCTTAGTAAGTCCTGAAGAGTCGTAAAATAGCAATAAAACCCAAAGCAAAGCAGTACAACATACAAGCAGATTTATAGGTACGAAGACTAATGATCAAGTTAAAAGCTAAAAGTCATGCCTCAGATATTTACATGGACCCAATAGCCTATATAACATGAACAATCATTGAACATAATTGCTTGTGTAGAATTAGGAACAGAGAGCTGCTTGCAAGGGCTGACGAGAGACAATTACAGAAAGCCGATTGCCATGACCCCAATAACACCATCCACCACCACAATAACACCACCGTCACCACCTCACCGTTACCACCGATACTACAGAAGTGCCTTGTCGTAGCAGTGTGTGCAGATGGGTGCCTACCTCTGACTGTCTTGCCAGGCGTGTACCTGATCCCTTCGACGTAGTTCTGTCCGATGGTGACTGCGATGGGACAGGGTGTTGTCATAGTCTCTGCCTCGTCCAGGCGCCTCCCTTCCGGGAGCAACGTATTGCAGTCGAATTGGACGACGGACCCCTGGACGGTCCTTAACGGTCCAACGACAACGAACAGAAGCAGCAGAACAGCAGCTGACACAGTGAGGGTTCGTCCTCCTGCAAACGCCACCGCTGCCGCCGAAGGAACCATCTGGAATCAGTCTAAAGTCCGGTTCCAGAGGGACAACTGGAGTGGCCAAGACGGACGACGACCGTCCGAGTGGCTATCGACTGTGTCCAGTTCGTTTCAACGGCGCTGAGCAGCTGCGGCCGACGCCATTTCTCAGTTGTCTGCTGATGGGCAGCAGCAGTTGGCAACGAGCGTGGAATCAACCGAGCGTAGTATGGTCACGCCTCGCTGACGTTTGTCGCCTACTTTAAATCATCTCCCTCTCTGTCTTTTTCTCTCCCACCTAATCATCTATCTATGTCTATGTGTGTCTCTTCTCTCTCCCCCTCTGTCTCTGTCTCTCTGTTTCTCTGTGTCTCTTCTCTCTAGCTCTGGATGTATCTGTCTGCCTGTCTGTCATCGTCTTTGGTTTCTATCTGTCTTTGACTCTGTCTATAGGTAGGCCTATAATATGCCATGTATCAAACGGGACTCGAAATGAATATGGCTGAGTCTCTGCATTTCATTTATGCAGGTATAGCTGCATCACGATACAAGGCGGCTGAAGGCAGGAGAAGGAGGCATTATCTGTCTATTGTCAGGCGTTGCTGTGCTCGTGATGATCACCCGCCTATTATATATTGTTACGCGTTCGAAAACAACTCAACTGCCGCTAGGTAAAAAGAACTGAGGTGGCACAATAGAACGTCATCTTCGTAGTGCCGTCTTACGGCATATGAACATGCAGGGCATTCGCCAGCGGCCTCATATTATAGTGGACTCCAAAGGTCCCTAAAGTGGTTGTCTCTGCGTGGCAGTGCATTGTTTCGCCTCGGGCATACGATGAGGCTAAGACGGCACCGAATCATCATCATCATCATCATCATCATCATTATCATCATCATCATCATTATCATCGTCGTCATCATCATTATGAATACCAAAAACATCATCATCATCAGCATGAACTTCGTCATCATCAATTTTGTCCTTGAGATCAAAGCGCCTAACATAGCTTCGTAGGCCCATAATATAAATTACGCTCGTAGGCCTACTGTAGTTATGATAGTACTGCGCTCAATTAATCTTAGAATAGGTCTGAAGAAAGAAGCAATCGCACTGAGATGAAGGAGGCGTTTATAGGCGGCAGTCCTGTTCTAGACATATCTGAACCGACGGACTGGTGTTAATTTGCAGCTCTATAATGTACAGGTCAGTAGAAGGAGAAACCACGTGACACTCGACACTCCAGTTAGCACGCTGTACAGTGTAGGACTTTAGGGCATTTAGGCTACATATACAATTATAGGCCTACGTGTCACAATTATTATTATCACATGTACCGTTACGCGTCTACTCGCCAATTTCAATGGATTTGGTATAGGGCCTAACAGTCTGAGGTATTGCATACTTGTCTACGACCCGATCTATAATTATAACAAAAAAGTTTGAAAGTTGTCTACTGTCCTGGGACTTGCGGTTATAATGCAACAATAAAATTTGACAAGAGTTCGATTGAAACGTTGCAAAAAGAAATTAGCCGTCGTGTCACGGACAGCAAGTGTATGCCTAAGACTAGTGTGAACAAAATCTATAGTTGCAATCTACCGTAGAGTCTAAATAATATTATTACACAAAGCGGTAACCTATTTTTTAAACGGAAACCCAGTCGATGTAGACATCTGTAAACAATAGATAGCCGTGTACTAGACTGGGGAGGCCAGAAATAGATCGACCTCTGGGTCGATGCACACACCCCTTCTCTCCGCTCTACCTTTCTCTCTGAAAATGCTTCTGTATCTTTTTTTAAAACCTGACCCTCTTTCTCTTTAGGTCTTTGCATTGGTAGGCATATAGTTCATCTGAGGGCATATAGTTCATCTGAAGAGCACATGAGCGCCTCTGAGTAGTCTTCTTGAAGGGGCGCTATATATAAAATGTTCGAAATGAATGAATGAATGCTGCGAGTACCGTTTTGTAAATTGGCAGATGCAATGCAATCTAATAAAGTAACTGTTGGCGTTGGCATCACAGACACCCCGACGTGTAGGCCTACAAGCAGACAAGGCAATCGAAGGCACGAATGGAATGCAATCTAGCAAAGTGGGTATTTTAATAAACAGACATAGGTCGGTGTATAAACAGTCTGTTGTAAACATATCGTGTCATAATAAACCTAGCATATGGCCTACTTCGTATTGCGGCGTATAGGTGCCGAGGAAACACGCGACGCTGGTCGACAACTATAGAGCCTCCCTTGTTATTCTCAATTGCTGCATCGTTTTTATTCTTTGTGGCAACTGGGTGATTAAGGTCCAGTCATTCACCTCAGCAGACAATCTGAGCGATGCTAGGTCGTGGGAGAGGCCAGATAATTTACAGGCCAACTGATTTGTTGATCTTGCTTAACATGTACAGACGCAGAGAAATCCATTCTTTGCGTATTTATATCTAGTCATTACTAGTGAAACACGTTGCAATCTGGAATCTGACATAATATTTAAAGAGCGTACATAGACGCTTATACAAAATACAATAGCCTATAATTATACGCGGTAAGACAATAATGCACTGCTACTGAATGCAAGCATAGGGATAGTCTATATTAATTATTATAGCCCATCTCCCTATGTGAACATGTGACTGAGCCAGCCAATTGTAGGAGACTGCAAGTTTTTATTAATGCATGGATAACCGTTGGACGCCGCTATTTTACTCTAAGCTGTCTTAGTTACTAAAAGACGTGCTGGGTAAAAAATGCTGCAGATTGTAGGCCACCACACTACCATCGATGCAACAGTAGACCAACTCTTGTAGACTAATAGAGACAGTGATTGCGGCTCCCGTGCGTTTCCCTCTGTTTTGTTTGTTTGTATATAGGCCTATGCCTAGAGTTTCTATAAACTTGGTTTGTTTTGACTATCAACAGAGTGACTCTTACTACTATAATACTACTACTAAAGTATAACGAAGATCAGTAGCTGATGTTAATAATCTTCTGTTATTCACGAAATACTTTAGACCCCCTGCAGCATCCTTTCAGTGACTTTGCTGAGGCGGCTGGAAGAAAAGTCAGAGGATGATCAACCACCAGACAGACCACAATCACCCCATGCACAGACAGAATACCGTAGCAGAAAAAAAATGGAGTTTAAACAGGAATGTCATTGTTTCTGAAGTGCTCAAGTCGTTCATTGCAATTCTGGCGAGTATAGTTGACTCGCTGCCCCACGGCCTTAAGAATAAGAGATCCTGCCTGATAGAAACAGCCTACGTTCAATGCGCCTGAAGTTAATAAATTACTTACACTTTGCGACAGGCCGTCTATAATACCACTCTTTCTAATAACAATTAGGCCTAGGTCCCTCCCCAGGCCTCGGATTCGGTGTCACAGACCTATTAAATTTGTTGCAGGCCAAACTGACTGACTTGGCACGGTGAGCACAATAACTCATGCTTGTTATGTCTGAAAGAATATTGGCTGTGATTGTAGACCCGAGTCTGTTCCTTAGGTAAATTCTATCATCGCCATGCTTGGGTAAGAAGTGAATCGCGTCACTTGCAGCCAAAACGGCTGGGTGAATAATTCTCACGCAGCTGCATGAAGCGAGACATGGTACACGTAAGCCTAACTGGAATAGCCTAATAATAATAATTGTTTACACACTGTCACAAACTCGCAATTATGATGTCAATAACAGAGGAGCAAAGCAACAACAATAAATTATGGAAGCTGCTAAGGGCAGAAAAACAACTAAGACATAATTTTTATTAGGAAAATCTCGGCAAACATCAGCATGCAGAAACATATCTTAATTTCTAAAGCAATAGAACCAGCTTATTGTAACTCGAGATTTCTATAGCGCCCACAAGAGCGGAGTCGCAGGAACGAGCTTATTCACAGGCGCTTAATCAAAGTATGGACTAATCAAAGGGATGCCAATAAATAATTATTATGACTGTGTAAAGAAGAAATTAGTTCCAAGTCAAGATCTAGAAGGGTCAGACAGACAGATGTGAATCTGCAAAACAATGTGACTCATGATTAAATGCCTTATCCTGCCTATTCAACCTCAGAATGTTATTGTTGAAAACACGTCCAGGGCCTAATGCCCGAATAACATGTCCCATTCCACTTGAACCGAACAGTCTCTATATAGACTCTATAGTTGGCGTCCGAGGGCCACTTGTTAAAGGGTGGAATATGTCTCCAATCTCCATCTTCTGCATACTGACCGATCAATTGAATTGATTCATCCACCCACTCGATTCGGTACCACCGTTTTACAGCACCGCTATAACGGTACCACCGCTTTACAGCACCGCTATAACGGTACCACCGTTTTACAGCACCGCTATAACGGTACCACCGCCTTACAGCACCCCTATAACGGTACCACCGCTTCCCAACACCGCTATAACGGTACCACCGCTTTACAGCACCGCTATAACGGTACCGGTACTTGTCAAAGGGTGGAATAGGGCCTATGTCTCCAATCTCCATCTTCTGCATACTGACCGATCAATTGAATTGATTCATCCACCCACTCGATTCGGTACCAC